>JAUBWS010054189.1:7551-24368 GCA_032270445.1 Darlingtonia californica
CAGTGTGCGTGCACGCGCGTTGCATTCTGGGTAGATAGAATAGTAGATGTAGCTGTGTGGCTAAAGTTCATTAGGTGTGGGCGGGCGAGACGTCAGATTTTCACCGCAAATATTTGATAGGAAGACATTGCATTGTAATTTTGCTGGTATTTTATCTCGGGACCCGTTGGGAATTTCTGACGTTTTGGCGATTTTTCGGTCCAAGCAGGATTAGCAAAGGTAGCAAATAATGATACGGCAAATTTGAGTTTCCGTGCCTATCTTCTTCTGCGCGTTGGCGGTTTGAACGGACTATGGAATAGTCCACTCTGATAAGATACGCCCATCTATTACATATACTTTTTTGACGTGTTGACATCGGTTCTCCCACAAACTCCCACATTTTCTATCGGTGAATCCTTTCAACCTTCAATACCTCATATAATTTACTCAACTTTAAGATTTGAAAGCTGAAACCAACTCCCAAATTCTGTGAATTTTGTTCTATAACATCTAATTATGAATATTTCTTGCTTGTTTTTTTGCATCACATGTTTCGTGAGCAACTGTTACATCTTAATCAAATTGTGTTTACGGATTCCACTCTATTAAAATCATTTTCGAATCCGAAAAAATGTACTCCGGGTGGGATGAGCTTCAACTTGATATATTTTGGATTTAACTTCAGTTATGGTCTTTTAAAGTTTGAATATCCTAAGTTAAAAAATTCATGCATGCAAAATGTAGATTTATCATTTGATTCAGCCAATAGTCCTAGAAGTACTTTTTTCTCCAAAATGTTTGGCCCCAAGCCTCCCTTGCCGAATCAAAATTTTTAGAGTTACCCCATATAAACCCCGCTACGGACCTAACAGGTTCGCAAACACACACACACACTTCACCAAAATATTGTTGCTACAAATCACTTAGAGACATGCAATAAGTGTTGCTGGAAAAAGACAGCTAAGATTTCTTGGCTGGCGTTTGCGAAGATTTAGCAATCACACTTAGGTCACAGCAGCCATGTTTAGATTGTAATGATTCGTTGGTGGTTTCAAGGCTCATTAATCGCTCCGTTGAAAACAAAAGAAATCGGATCATGAACAAACATCACATTAAAATTGTTATAATGCCGACGATAATTAAGATACAACTATGTATCAACGCTTACACACATATATAACATAACAGAGTTGGCGGCCGACAGTAATAGTAAAGGATGGGGGCGGGTTGAATACGTGATGTCGGCAAAATCAGCACAACATATATTTATTTCGTCACCATATTTCGATCTTCGCATCATTGAGCTCCTTCTTTCAATTAAAAAAATAGATAATGGAAGCAATTCAATTTTACTGGAAAATTTTAAAAATTTTGTTAAGCATAAAGATTTTGGTCATCCTTCTTTAATTCCGTTGATGAAATTTTGTATTGGTGTCGAGACTTTAATCCTTTTTTACCGAAAAAAAGCAAAAGTTTAAGCAGTGAAAGATGGTCCGATTGCTGACCATACTCAAATCAATCTTTCTGAACATTGCATTTGACTAGGTTTTGAGATAGAGCATTGAATAATGTGGCATCTCTGAACTAAAAAATATCAGCCACGAACTATTTCTTCTATAAGAACAAAAACAACAAAAACAGATCCCCTTGATACAATGAGCCGTTGATGGGGGAGGTGGGTCATATCTGATCAACATTAACATTCTAATAAGATTACGATAAATGTTAAATAAAAAAGAAAACTGTCATTTTCATGGCAACGTCACAATCTGTCATTTCAATTTCTTGGTGTATCAATCTGCATAGTACTCAAAGGTATTCATCTTCTTCAAATATTTGATGAAATTCAAGAACTCTATCCTCGTCAATTTCTTTACCGTGTCACTTTGTTTACGTTGTACATACATGATTCAGACGTTCTGAAATTGTTGCGAATTTTTTTGATGAGCTGTTGACACTTCAGTAATAACAATTGGCCAACGATTGTATGCGTAGCAAGTTATTCATTACGTATGCATGATGTACAATACGTTGTTGCTATCGAGTCATTTTGGTGCAAACATTACCTTTATAGGATCTTATATGTAAATTAAGCTGAATATATCCCTTTCATTGTGCCCAAACACATTTCTAGTGCTGACTTGATGTCGTTTTTTTCAAACATCTTCTTCCTTTAAGGTTAATTTCACAAAAATTTATTTTTCAACTTCAATTTTTACCTGTCTTTACTTTGGTGTGGTTGTAAAGCGTCCTCTTTTTCTAATCTTGCTACTACTTAAGCAAATCTTAAAAAGTGGTTTCTTTGCGCGGTGCTTTTCTCAACGGTTTAAGAATTGAAATCGTTTAAAGTTATAGAGACGTTTAGAGGTTCCTCTTGAAGAATGTTATGATAGTTGTTTGTATGATGCCGGCTTACCAGACCATCCCACAAACGGCAAAAATGACTGTTCCCGTGTTAGGACTTACATTATCTTCCGTGAGAAGACTCCTCTGGTATAGTGCACAGTTATCGCGCGTATGTGTACTCCAAAAGGGTGAGTGCGAGGAAACAATTACCTAATTACCAATTGTAGTATCATTTTAAGCATGGTGAATGTAAGAAGTGCAATTAAGAAAGCCTCCGGACATTCAACTGGTTTTATTAACGATTTCGCAAACTAGTAGCTGGTCTAAGTGCAAATAGATAGCACGGAAGTAGCGTGCAATTTATGGGTCTCGTTAACGGAAGTAATTGGTTGCAATTAGACGATCATCATCATCATCACCATCATTAAATCTACAAGGTTCCGAAAATGAATATCGTTATAATTTGCATGTTTTTTTCTCATGAAATAATAACCTAAGAAATATTTCAAGCGCAAAGGAAGTTTTTAAAAATTTAAACGTTTTTACCTTGGAGAGTCAACTTTTTTATCTTTCCTAGGAGCCGTGGCTATGTAGTTAAGGAGCTGGACTCGAACTCCCTGAAGAGGCTATCCTGGGTAAATAATCAAATTATTAATTCATATCATTCATTGTATTGTTTTAGGTCCTGGAGGAAACACATTAAATCTGTACCCCGCATATTTTCGATTAAAACCAAACATTCGAACACCGGGAGGACGAAAATGCCGGAAACCAAGAACAGTATTTTCGGAACTACAACTTATGGTATTAGAAAGGGAATTTACTGAACGAAAATACTTATCAACACCCCAAAGAACGAAGTTGGCTGAGCGTCTAGGCTTGAATCAAACACAGGTTTGTTGCAAATTTAGTCATATAGAGCTTTTCATAAATTACGTAATCACAACGCTTGCCTCGTTTTTAAATAATATTTTATGACCAATAATTACAAAATGATTGAATCAGAAAAATAGAAATATTGAATCAGGACCTTTGTGATTTGATCGCCATGACAATATATAGTGAGAACGAGGCAGAGGTAAGTCGGATCCAGCGAGAAAACTCCGAGTTGAGATAGATCCACCTATCTAGCCACGTGAACTTGACGTACAGGACGTGTCAAACATTCGAAATATAACAAAACTAATAGTAGATTCAGAAGTATGTCACGCATTATCCTGAAGGAGATGAAAAGTCACTAGCCGTATTTATACTGAGACGAACTAATCGTCTGAGACGAATAAATCGTTCAAATCATCAATTTACTCGACAGTATAAATGCGACGAAAAAAGACATTTCTTTTGTTAGACGAACTATTCGTCTCAAACGATTATTTCGTAATGGTATAAATACGGCTATTAAAATTCAAGTTATACAGTGTATATCAAATGTTGAAAACGCAAAATATAAACTCTAATTTTTCAGTTAACATTGGCTATTTTCTACAAAATATTATATCAGCAGAAAGCTCTTTCAGATATGTTTAAAATGACGCAGTTTTCATGAGAAATGAATAGTAGAACGGGATGAGTTATTAAGGAAAATGTGCTTCAAAAATGCAATTTCTTCTGCAATTTCCTTAAGTGTGTTTATTGGATTCGGCAAGCGCAAATTCAAATTCAACCCAACAGGTCAAAATATTTTAACCCTTGGTTATCCAAAAATACTCAGTCACTCTAAGTTTAGCATAAATCAAGATAGTTTATTGATGCGTCACGTGTTTTTATTTATTTACTTCATATTCTTATTTATTTGTATTGACATTGATGAGATGTTTCGGCGCTCTTTGTAGTTTCCAGTATAGCCTCGTGTTACTTTTATGGCGAAAAACTGACGTATTGCATCTATATAAAATTTGTACAAGGTCTTCAAAACACTTGTTTACCGCTCTTTCCATTTGGAAAATCAACAACGAAATTTCTTCAATCGAAACACTAGCAAAAATATTCTTAAAGTTTTAAAACCGTACAATATTGAAAGCATATTATCTTGGACACCCTGTAGTTTATCCGCAATATTTTGTCCAAAAAAGTGTAAATAGAGGTTTACCTGCAATCTTTGTATATTGGTTAGACTGTCAATGATATTTCTCGAATAAAAAGCATTGACAGTCTAAAAATATCTTTGCTCTATTAAATCTGATCGCTGTTAATTGTATATTATGACCAAATACCTTTCCCGATAATTATCTAAAAGTAATTTTGGTTTATTGAAGTGTCTCTTTCACGTACAATATAAGCAAAACGTAAATTGTGGTTTTGAAGTATTTTTGTCTGCTAAGCCTACGCCTAAAATAACAATGAGTAGGAAAAGCTTTTTAACTTAACCCTTATGGAGTCCATAAGATGCACATATGCGTCCAAAAGTGACCAAAATACCACTATGTTTTTGGAAGCCCATAACTTCTAAACAATGCAGAATTGGCCCAAACAACCCCACAACTTTTTTAAAGAGCATAAAAGGAGCTTTCTTTTGATACAAAACTTGAATTCAGAAATTCAAGTTGAAAGTTTAAAAAGTGTAAAAAAATCTTGCAAATGTTTTACTTTTTTAAAAAACACAGCGTAGTCAAAGGGTTAATATCTATTCAACTGGACATGACTGTAAAATCTTTATAGTCTTAGACTCTTGATTAGGCCAGCCAATAGACAATGTTCAAAGTTTGTCATGATCCGTCATTGTCATTTTAAATAAAAAGAAATTAGGTCAGAACACAGGGAACCTGGGGTCGACGCCTTGGTTAAGCTTTGACATTGACAGGATCCCTGTAGTTCTTTTCAGGAAGACAGCCCCATTGATAAACCGTTCTAATGCAGAACTGATATTCTTGATATTTATAAAACTTATTCCCCAATCGTAATATAAGATTTCATTTCATTCTCCTCAGGTTAAAACGTGGTACCAAAATCGTCGGATGAAATGGAAGAAAGAGACGAATGAAACAGACACGAAGAAATTAAAACAGATGAGTATGCAATCCGAAGAAGATGATAATGACGAGGATGATGAGATGGAAGATCATTTACAACATCATTCAAACAATAAAACGAACGTTCTTACTCACCACCAGCATCAACAACAGCATCCTTTATCAACAAGTCACCACCAGCACCACCATCAGCATCATCCAGTTCCACCACTAGATGCAAACTTCTTATTAGGACAACCAGTACCTTCAGCTAATATGTAAAGTAAATCAAGTATCCGTCGCATTCCTTCGAAGGGTTGGTTGCATAGGATAAATCACATGCGTAATTATTGCATGATCTTTTGACCATGGCGCTCATTATAAGAACAAGAATCGGTTCAAACGTACAACATAAGATATTTGGTGTTGAAATTGGGAAGATGTGCGAAGGGAACAGTTGATCGAACCCCGTTATTAGTTGCAACCTATAGTTAAGTTATTCTATAGAACTTATACGAATATTAACTACATTCACGGCTTCGACCAACGTAAAGTTTCCGTAAAAAAAGATACAAAGCTGAAAACTTTTTTAAGTTAAAACCTTTAATCACAGAATTTTGTGAAAGGTATAAAATTGAATTTGAAGACAGTCGAAATGTGAAATTAAATTCACGATCCTTTATACCTAGCATCATGCTAAACTGTCTCTGCCATTTTAATAACCTTGATAGAGCTAATTACACTCACATTGTCATTTTATTAGTAAGTGGCTGAAAATTTGCATATTTTGATGTCAACATCAATTTCATCGGCAAAATTACACATTCTCTATAGAAAATATACTAGTCTGCCCGGTAGATCAGCTCCAACCTTTTTTGCTCGGACAAATTTGTCCTGGAGCAAGGTGTACAAGGCAGACTAAAAATACACTGGCAGGCAATAAAATCAACCTAAAGAAATTCCTTAGTTGAATACCTTATTAAATGTCCCAAAATTTGAAGAAGGCCATCGAAAACCAGATTTGTGTAATTTTAGCTCAAATCAGGGAATTTGATGTCAATTCGCAATAATTTGTATCAAAAAATCATTATTTTTCAACCTAAATACACCAATATTTATGTTGATTAATAATTTCCTTTATAATAATTAATACGAAATACTTCCAGAATTTCTGCGTATTTCTATATTTGATTAGCTAAGCAGAATTTTTACATTAAGATGATTTTATATATTTTATATATTATTTGTAATATTTTCTATGTTTCAGTGTTTTTTGTAGATATTATTAAAGGAAAAACTACAACATAACTTGTAAAATAATTATTTGTATATAAGATATGGTATAAAGGAGAATATTTTCAAGAAAATCTCGGCATTTATGATTTATTGATACGTTTATATAATTGGTGGATCTTATTTTACCAATTCCAGAACGAAAAATTTTCAAAATTTCAAAAAGTGAAGATGTAATTTCTGACTTAAAACCTTCGCTATTTTTGCAATAACTTAATAAAGTTTCAGAATTATGATGTCATGAGAAACATCCATTTGTCGTACAAGAAAAGAACGTAAAAGAGGGAAATTTGGTAAAGAAAGGGAGGCAAGCGCACCCAAAAATGATAATCGAATAATGAATCAAGCTTGTTTCTTTCCTTTTTCAATTTCATTCTAAGGTTTGTTTCGATTAAACTTTACTTTGTAGTTTGAAATAATGAATTTCACGTTTTTTTGCATAACTTTTGAGTTTTTTTACTTTTAGGTCAAGAATTACGTCAGCATGACGTAAATTCGTGTCAAATATAGGCCAAAATAACTTTAAGAATATAATCGAAGATGAAATATCCCAAAAATTGTTGATTTAATGCTTTCTTCGATTCTCCGTATTACGATTAATTTCGATCTTTGGTTTTTGTCGATACATGTTGCAGATGAATTAGATTTCCGAAAATGGTTTGAGGAGTAAAAAAATCGGTGCTGCATATTAGATACTGGAATAATCCTTCACGAGACACTCCTTTCAACCTATGTTAGGTCATGTCCGATAGATCTTTTACTCAGTTACACGAAAATTGATTTTCAGTTCATAGTTGATTCGTGAAATAATAACAGAGCTATTTTAATATAACTGTAATTCAACAGTGAAAATGGAATAATTAATCTTGTCTTACACTTATCTATAAAATTTTACAAGTAACTAATAATGTTAATGCCCAGGAATTGGCGAGCTAAATTTCAAACCGGCAGCTCCAATAGATCGCCTCCTATTTTATTCGAATTTACAGTAATATTTGAACAAAGGTCTAATTCAAAAATCCTGGCGCACTGAAAAGTTGAAAAGAACTAGCGAGCACAAACTTGATATGTTTGACGTGAGAAAATCATCACGGTCGTGGTAGGGGTCAATACTTTTGTAATAATAAATCCAATGCATAATGCAGTGTCAAAATTTTCTGTCTTGAAATGTTATTGTCTGGTGACTTTTACGTTTATTGTTGGAGAACATTTACTCACGGTATTACGACAAATGTCTTTCTGAAACCATCTCCAGCATTTCCTTACAATTTGATTCACACATCGTGCACTGCCAAGGCGGAAGGTACGACGTTGCATATCATCTTCAGTATACTTGTCAAGATTTTCAAGCACTGTCGAAAGTCTCTGTTTTCTTGGCATAGCATAAGAAAAATACAATAACACCATCAAAATAATCATGATTTTAACGTAGAATGTGAACTTCATCATGAATCCACCTTATTCTGAAATTAGGTTATAATGATCCAATTATTGAGAATGCACCCAGATACATGCAATGAAATAGCTGTACAGATTAGCTCGTCTTCGATTATTTCAGTAATTTAGTTTATTTCTTTAATAACTGAAACCGTAGACTAAGAGGCGTTCAAAAAAAAGGAAAGAGTTGGGAGGTTTTGGCCTTTTTATTGAAAAAAAGAAGTACGATTGAAATTATGAACAGATGGTGTATCTTTCAATGATGGTCTTCCAATCATTCCGTGCTCTGTATGAATAAAATAAACATTGTGTATTGTGTTTGCAATCCTTTTTTTCATTCAAAGTCATTGCAACTGGCTGTTATGGATAAACTTTCTTTTAAAATTCACGTAAAAGATCTGAAATTTAGATGCAAAACAATAACATGTATTTTAATACGAATTGGTACATACATTATTATGAAAAAGTCAAACATGAATGAAAAACTAAAAAGATATTGAAAATCTAATATATATAGATTCTATTTCTTTGAATTTTTCCACATCTTGTGGGCAGTCATCTGTTCAAATCATGAAAAACTTGTGTTTAGTCTATTTTAGGTCAAGGTGCAGTTGCAATTTTGTATTTACTAAAATTAATTAAAAAGAAATTGAAAATCTCGTACATATAGATTCTATTTCTTTGAATTTTTCCACACCTTGTGCAGTCATCTGTTCAAATCATGAGTGTGTTTAGTGTATTTTAGGTCAAAATGCAGTTGAAATTTTGTATTTACTAAAATCACAGGTCACAGCTTAATAAGATTATCAAAATAAAAACGATAAGAGGCTTGACATCAAAATTAATTACTTCCAATTACCTGAGTATTTCCAATTACAAAAAGTAATAAGAGTTATGAGTCAAAAGTTAGTTTTCGTTGTAATGATTCATGTTTGGAAACTTGATGTCAATATTCTTCCTGTATAAAATATTATTGTTCATCTTTAATTGTTGTTGTTCATGCATAATTTTTCACCTAATTAACTTTCAATTATTGAAGACGTTGATTCGAAGTTTCATTTTATTGACTCTTTTTCCATGTTATTTGTAAATATCCACCATTTTCAACGAATATTATGCAACCCAAAATATAATTTGGTTTAGTATAAATATAATTTAGTTTTTATACGAGACCTCCTTGAAACTTTAGGAAGTAGTCACTGAAGTTTCATGATTTATAAAATAATACTGAAACACGAATTACTCCAGTTTGTTGAGAGAAAATATTTTAATTTATAAAAAACAAAAATTCGTGAAAATTTATCCAGCTGGAAATGTTTTTGGTTTTGAAGTCCTTGAAAAGACGTTATCTATGAACTATGTTAACTTCAATATTTGATTTGTATGCATGAATAACAAAACTCAAAACTAGTAGTTAACATTAAATGATTAACATTTTTGTTATACTTCGTAAAAAAAACTACGATTCGCACACCATAAGTTTTCGCGAGGTTTCGCGAAAATCGAATATCTCGAGAAAGTTTCTATGCTTAAAAAAACTGTAATATGTTTTAAAGATTTAGAAATATGTGATATATTACAGATTTGAATTCCGGATGTTGGATAATAGAATGAGTGGTAAAGAAGGTGGAAGTTGTGGTATTTGAAAAATGACCAATCATTATTAACTTGTCAGGCTTGAATGTAGGTGTTTGCATGAGGAGAGACCCTCATTGATAACAATTTTGTTAGAGCAATGAAATGAAAAAACTAGCCTGGATGAATATGAATTGAAATAGAGTAATGTAGAACGCTGGCCAAAATCCTGACTATTTGTCTTGTCGGTATACGGGAAAATAGCGACTGGGGTTATGACTCATGGACAAAATGCACTGAGGTCCATGAAAACAACCAATTTGACATTTTCCTGTAACGAAGCATATTTCGTTTTTAGCGCTCCTATTTTCAATTTTAGGGAGTAGTAAAGTCATAGCCATAGTCATAGCCAAACCAACTCATTTTAAAGCCGACATATTTCAAGATTTGACTGCTCCCTGATGCATGGATTGCAGAGCTTTTTGGTTTTTATCCAAAGATCTAGAATAAAAACAGTTTTTTTTCAATTTTCAAACGGTCATTGGCAAGCGAAGGGTTAACAACCTTTAACCAACAATTTCTCAGCAACGGAAAATAGGCATGTTTAACCTTTTTTAGATAAAAAATTGGAAAAATGAAATTTCTATACTCACATAGGTAACTTATAGACTGAATGCAATGAGATCCAATCAAACAACCAATTTGCAATTTTCTCGTAGCGGATAATCGTTTTATAATCCATTTGAACGCTCGTACAGTAACCCACCCACCCACTGGGCAATTAACAAATATATGGCACCGAACTAAATTGTACATTAGTTTTGTCCAAGCAGAGGATTCGAAACTAGATAATTGGCAATTAGATTTTAAATATAAAGCAATAAATTCCTCTTCAATTCGGTATCCTGTGAAATTACTTAATTATGTCTGAAATGTCAAGGAGTATACTTTATGACGTGGTTAAGTAGACCACGAAAGTTTTCCGTAGGGTCTGCAAACTGTTTGAAAGAACGATCTCAATTTAAATATGATTAAAATGACTGAATATACTGCAGCATGGCAGGCATATGTTAGCTGAAATAACACTGTAATTTAAAGACTATGTTGATTTGTTTGCAATTCCTTTTAATTCTACAATTGCACGTAAACTTAAGTTTGAGTATCATGTATTTCACATTAAAGTGAGCCTTACTCGAAAGAGGAAATTTTCGTACAAAACTTATTGACGTTGGAAAAATGCCAACACACTAGCAGTTTTTTTAATGAAGAGCTTGGAAAATTATAAATGATCCTCTGTGATTATCAAAGATATCAGATTATAAAAATTATGATTTATTCAGTGATTTAGAGCGAAATAGCTTTATGAAATTTTGATAGAAGAAATGAAATTGAAGCAATTGTAGAAGATAAAATGAACTTTTCATTAAATAGATGAAAACTTTGCGATTATTTATGACACCTGAATCTTGTGCAGTTACAAATTTGAAAAAAGTTTTTAAAAATCTTTCTTCAATGAAAAGCTTTGAGGAAAAGTTTGGAGTTAAAAAAACCTTGCTTTTACCCTTTTTTAACGGGAATTGCATTTATTTAGTCATGGCTTTGCATTGAAGGAAGATTCTATCATATTCGAAATTCCAAAGGATTCTTGTTTCAGTCACTTAAAATCCTCATCCACTCAGTAAAATGTTAATTTTTTTCTTTTTCAATTTCTTCAATTTCAATCCTTATTTTTTCCATGTAAAATTTGACAAAACTATTCCGCTCTTTAAAATCTTCTCAATATTATTTCAAATTTATTAAATTTCATGTAATCATAGAGAAGTTGTACTAGTTAGTGAAACAAGTACCCTGCTGTTGAAAAAAATGCTACTTATATATAAAACGAGACTAAAATCATTACAATAGTGTAACGAGTGAGTGTAATTCTATTATTTGCAACACGGTGGACAGAACAATTTGGAACGACCGATCCATTTTAGAAGCATTATTCAAAATTAATAATTTTAGTTGAATCTTTTTCTAAGAAGCTAAATCAATCACAAAAATTCTGGGTCAAAATCCTTTCCCTCTTTTTCAATGTTTCAGTTTTGTAGAAAAAATGGCAATTCAATAACTGAATTTGTGTTGCTAAATTAGTAGACATTGGAAAGTACTGGGCCGAGTTTCAAATTTGAACCTACTTGAGAATTTTTAACGAAAAACTGGTCTGTGACGTCAATTTTGATTACGCTATAAACTTTAAAATCCTGATAACTACTTATTTATTTAGATTATAAACAGCAAATTTTGCCCGAATTTGTATCTTGCTATAAAGATTTGATTCTTTAGAAAACTTCTTTTAACATTTGGTGACGTCAGCATTTTATTTGTAAAATGAATTTTTGTAAATAAAGTGCTGACTTCATCAAAAAGTAAACAATTTTTTCCCAAATCAAAGTTTTACAGTAAAATACATCTATGGGTGAAATTTGGTGTATGTAATGTAAATAGGTATTAAGATTCTAAAACTTATGACGTCATCAACAGTGACGTCACAGATCAGTATTTCTTCAATATCTCAACGTAGGTTTAAATCTTAAAGTTAACCCTGTCTATGTCTACTAATCATGTTTATTCTTTTAAACTATTATTAAAGTTTGTTTTAAGGGCGGAATTGTCGGACCGTAGGCTTTGCACAGTCCGTAACTCGCCTGAGTTTTTTCTGAATAATGGTATATAGCTGCAAGTTGTAGATAATTAAAAAAACGCAAATATCAGAAAAATGCAATTAAAGGTTGATTTTAATTACCTTTAACAGTCTCATTTACAAATTTAGTTTCAACCAAACGTTCCTCTTTCGAGCAGACTTTTTAAAAACAAATTTCCCCTTTCGAAGTCAAGTTGAATAAGAAACCTGTTTTACGTACTTTTTAACGCTAAGTGAATTTTTACTTAAAATGGTAATAAGCGACAAAGTCAGTTGGATTCGGAGAAATGTGATGTCATTGTTTTGAAAGAAACTTTAATTTCCCGTTGGTGGCTTATAGAGAAACTCAAATTTCAAAGATTTTCAGTTACTCAAACATATGATTATTTTAAGCATTTCCATGTCTGACGTTGTAATAAATGCTGGACATTGTGTTCATGTTGGCCCCACTTTGTAAATAATTTTTTTGAGCAACTGTAATTTTAGAGCTGCCCCATCTTGTTACTACAAATAAGCCTAAAAAAGTAAATGTCAACATCTTTAATCTCATTTATTCTACGTTTTTCAAGTCTAAAATATCTCACGAGTGAATGGGATTGGATAACTATCCTCAATAATACTCTATTGATATCAATTTATTCTATTACCTCGCCTAAGGGCGCAATGTGACGGAAAAGGGGGCTTCTGTCGTTGTTCTTCATGAAAAACTTCATAAATTTTAATTGTTTTTTTATAAGGGTGCAAATTGGGCACGTATTACAAAGTGAGGCAATCATTACAAAGTGGGTCACACTATCAATAATGAATGAGCTATTGATGTTACTTTATTTTCAATTTTAGAGATTGTGACAGAAAAACTCTTCATTCTTCGCCGGCCCACTTAGTTGAAGCCAAAGGCATTTTAAAAAGTACAAAATGTTTTTTTATCAAAGAAGGGAAGCACTTTCTCTTTACCCAAAACTCTTGGTTACCGGAGTTCTTGAATGCTCCTACACTTGTGAAATTGAATTGAATTTGTATTTATACTGTACAAGACCTCTTTTGGTTTTCCCTGACTGCCTCTTTGGGCAAATTATTCTTTTGCCAAAACTAAGCAGGTAGCCGGTAATTAAAAATTTAATATTTAACACGCCATGAAAAGTGATGATAGAAACTAGTTTTTTTTGTGAATTATTCAAGGTATGCAAAAATTTTCATCAGGGCAAAGGTCGGCCAAGCATCAATAACGTATTACTTTCCTTCATATGAACTTAGATGGATAGGTGGCAGTGTTCCGGAAAAGTTACGGTATCTTTTGGACCTACTGTAATTTCTGTCTATATACACCAAGGTGAATAGGGGAAGATGAAACTCCGTTCCTTGAATTAAACCACTATCTACAAATTGTAAAATTTATAAAGTACTATAATATCTAGTCAGTTAGTCGAAATATTTCTCACCGCGCTGGGCTTCAGTTCATAAAATTCAGATATGGAATTTCTTTAAAAGATAATACATATTCTAAGACTCTTTGAAGAAGTTGGGTTGTCTAATACTCCGTCTAGTACTTACAACATCTCCAATCAGACAGCTGATACCATCATCAACATGAATGTTGAACTTTGCGAATCTCTATTATTATCTATTCATTATCTCTACACCTTAAAGTTTTTTGAAAACTTTTATCACTTCCTTTAATTGGACACCAAAGATGCATTATGAACCATCTAGAGCACGTTTTATCGTGGCCTCTGCATCTTGTTCCACTAAACTGTTAGATCAGCAGTATCTCTAATTTTCAACAAAATCTATCACCAGATAAAAAATTTCTATCTTAAAAGTACGTTTTATAAAAACTACAATCGTTTTTGGGTGATTGAGAATTCCAAACCTGTTTTGGAGAGGCTTCAACTTCTAAACAAGAACAAGAAGGCAAAGTCGATCTGTAGCTTTGACTACAGTACCTTTGTTTTTTGTCTAGGTAATATTGTTATCCAACAAATTACAAATATTTCTATGGGTATTGATCCAACTCCGTTTTAAGCAAATCTTTACCTATATCATTTCGAATGTTCATTTATTACCACTCTCTCGCGCACCGAGCGATACTGTGGGTTTAAGTTTAAGCATTCCTTTCTTTTTTGTTGCTTGCTGCATCAACGATCAGGATGAGTTTGAAAATAGTTATCATGACATATACCCGAATGATCTCCGACTCAAATGTAAGGTAATCATTCCAGGTTCCTTGAGTTGGATATTACCATCGTCGACGGGATCTTTGTCTATAAGCTGTACGACAAACGGGTTAACTTTCCCTTCTGCATCGTAAGGATGCCGGATCTCTCTGGGAATCTACCAGAGCATGTTTTTTATGGTTCCATCTCTTCTGAATTCCTATGTATTGCTCATGCTACTTCTCGTTATGAAGATTTTCTTCAAAACTTATCTCGAAATTGTTGAAACAAGGAGCTTCTCTGAACAAGATTTTGAAAATTTTTGACTGGCATGCTAATGCGTTTGAATCTTTCAACAAAATTGTGGACGTTGTAAAACATGATTTACCTAACTTTCTGTATCACTCTGAGACACGTTTTGTTACTCTTATGCTAACACTCTTTTTCTTCAAATGTTCGAAATAATTCTACTGTCTATGTAGAGTCATACTTCATCATTTCTCTGTATCATTTTTTGTGTGTGTTGTACGTTTTGACTGATAGTGACGTAGCGAACTTCTTAGAATGTTAGGTAGCATTGGAGTGGCGCTCAAATGTGAGACTTGTTTGATGGCAAAAATGAGTTGAATTCGAACGACCGGCACCAATCTCTATTGTTTCTATTTACAATGATTCCTTTACAATGTGTGTTGTTGTCATTGCTTTGTTCCTGTCTCTTTGTTAATGGTTGTTTGCTGACGGCCTGTACTTAGCTGTATGGCGCTGATGGCAAATCAACATTCTCTTCTTTCCTTCTGATTCCAAGTTTCTACCGCCCTCAATAATCTTCTTGAAGATGGCAATTGGTCAATGCTGTTGGGGAACCATATTTTCATAGTCATAATAATCATAAATAATCTTCTTGAAGATGAAGTTAGTTAAATGAAATAGTCTACAATCTAGTACCCATCACAATTTTTAGGAAAATTGACAAATTTCGTGGATCAGACCTTTTTTCTCCTTTTCGCGGGGATTCAATATTTTGCGGATAATTTCATCAACGCAAAAGTTAATCTCAATAAGGTAATTTTATTTTAGTTCTTAGAAAATTTGATTGCCTTTGGCAGTAAAATTTATTTCCTACTTAATTATTTATAGCGTAATTTAAATTAAGTTGTATACCAATTTTAACCAATTAAATCAGCTTCCAAGTTCCCTTTAACTCCCTAGCTGTGAAATTGTCCAACTTTCATTTTCAAGTTAGTGCAGAAGTCACTTTCATGACTAATTCACCTATAACCGGAAATGCTTGTAATAATTACTTATGATGTAATAAGGATTAAGAGAAGTAATCAAACGTAAAACGTCTTGTACAATTCTGACAATGTCATAAATGGTACTATATGACCCTACAAAATATCATCATAATTTGTGCACATACTACAGAATAGCTAATTAAGCTAATAGTCTTTCATCACAAAACACTTCTAAGAAGTATGTAAACTTTTAATCATCTGTATACAGGAAAGTCAAAGTTTAAGAACGCAGACTTTTTTTCAAATTGTTTTAGTTTTCGAAACGAAAAAATTCCCTCTTATTAACATTACAAAATTGAAAAAATTTCAAGAGCCTAGAATTACTCGCCCTTAAGGATTGTGATCTCGACAATTTTGGATAAAATTTATAAAATAATAAAAAAACATAGTCTAGGGTATAGTGTAGCGTACGGGCCTCGATGTATAAGGCTATTACTCGCCCGCACAAAAGTCGTCGTTTAAAGGCTGGTTTCGACGGCTAAGGGACGTCAGTGATGCCTTGTCCATGTTGTCACAACGTTTAACCGAGGTGATGTGTTTATTGGGAATTGAGCATAACATATTTGAAAAAATTGGGAACTTCTTACACATGGTTTTGTCTTGTTTTATATCGATGACAAACCGACGAGAAAGCAAAAGGAAAGAAAGATGCCTCAAATTTTATATTCCCTAAGAATCATTAAAAAAAAACGCTTCAATTTTGAACCATTTGACAGTAAAATCGATAATTCCGTAAGATGTCAATTAGGCAGTAAATATGGGTACTTATTGCCTCTAGGAATATTCAGCTTAGCTAAGTATTCGGTCAAATCCCTTGAATCAATACAATTTATGTCGTGGGGAAGACTTGAGTAGTTAAACATATATAAAGCCGGTATTTAAAATAATCCTCGTTATACTGGGGGAGAAGTCTATTAAAGTAAATCTCAGTGGGGAGCTATGTTTCTACTGGGGGCAAGGAGACTCAGACTTTTTAATACACCAGATGAAATATTATGATAATGGATTTAGCTAATTTCGGTAGTTTTTGTTTGAAAGACACCCTACATGTAATCTGGCTTTTTTTGGTCAGTGCAAAGATTTGTACTTTTTTGTATTTAGA
>JAUBWS010054189.1:24468-49410 GCA_032270445.1 Darlingtonia californica
TTTTGTTTGAAAGACACCCTACATGTAATCTGGCTTTTTTTGGTCAGTGCAAAGATTTGTACTTTTTTGTATTTAGATATCGAAACTCCTATATGGATCAACCTTTTAGGTAATGCGTTATTCAGAGGTTAGATTTCCTGAAACTATGTCTGGTTTTAGACGTAATCGGTGAAGGTCGTTTAACGACCACATAAACCGCGCCTGAAATGTTAATGTATGATGAACAATTTTGATCAGTAATTATTGGTGTTCTCTCATTTCAATTTTGATGATCGAGCAAATATGGGCTTAATTGGAGCTCAATTATATCAAAAATAAAGGCCGGAAAATCCGATCAAATTGAATTATATTTTACATATTATATAATATTTTACTCGACATCACGCTCTTTCTATTTTCCATTTTCGATTCTACTTGCGCATTCGCTCTCACTTTGTATCGTCCTGCGTGATGTCTTGTTATCTGTGCTTTTCCGTGCAGTTTGTATTTGTATATGACTATCTTTCATCTGAGGCTGAAATTAGTCTGACACTCTGATACGATATATAACCAACATCAATGAAAATTGAAAATATAATTCGTTAAAACAATGAAACACAAATGCCAATGTTCATATGTGGATATAGTTGGAAAAACATTTTAAAGATTTTGGACCTGGGAGAAGAAACCTAGGAACTGGGAGACTTACGAACCAGGGAGCATTCCCAATTAAGAGAGACCAATATATATCCGAAAGATCGCCGAAATTATGAAAATTTCCTAAGACAACGAACGGAGCATCATTAAGAATCAATAACAAAAAATACTAACTAAAGGCAAAGTTTTATTTTACAGGTAGAAGCTTTCGACGTTTTTGGTCATTTTGTGAATAAAACAAGCAATAAGTGCTTCATTTTATAAGTACCGTATTCTCTCTAATAAGCGAACGAGCGGTTATAATTTTTTTTGAAGCTTAGGGGGCGCTTATTAGATAGGGGCGTTTATTGGAGAGAGGCGCTTATATACAAATCTAGAAAATGGATGCTAACTGTCAAGGCAATTACGTTATGCTATTCTTAGTGCATCTAAAAAATTACACTGCTGACTCCCATTGTTTTAATGAAACATAAATCTTCGATTCGGTTGTCAAAGTATTAAACAAAAGATTGCTAGATGTTTACAAAAACGTATTCCGCCGTCATAATATTAAATAAAAGATGAATAGAAACACGAACCATTGAGACATAATCGTCAAGTAAACTATTCGTTCAAAATTCAAAAATCAGCCCGGGCGCTTAATAATTTCCGACCACATAAGAGGGGCGCTTATAAAAATATTTTCAGCTTGAGGGGGCGCTTATTAGAGAAGGGTGCTTATTGGAGAGGGCGCTAATTAGAGAGAATACGGTATGAATAAATCCAGCCCCAGAAAGTTCACGATTTATGGAAGTTGTTTCCACGAATATAGTCCCAAAAAACGTCATTTCCGTAACAAATTGTCAAACATTTTGGTTTTTTATTCACGTTAAAGTTTCTGTTTGCGTATATTTCTGTCTTTAAAGTATTTACAAAAAAACCTGGACTAAAACTTTTTAGCCACTGTAGCCGAAACGCTTAATTGAGACTAACTGATATACTCAGTGATATTGGTTGAATTGCATGCAATTGAAAATCATGGACGCTAGAGAGTTGGAATTCAAGAATTTGTTTTCGAAGATTGTGAAATTCTAATTGATCTTTTTTTTCATATTATTTATAATTATCTACATATATATAATAATTTTATAATCTTAAATTTGTAAATATAGTTCTCTATTTTATACATTCTTTTTTGATAAAGTCTCTGTAATTGTCTAAACTAATTTCCTCTAATAAATACATATTTATATAAAAATACATGTAAACTACATACATAAATAATATTATAATAAATTCTCGGTCATTCGAACCTCCTCCGGAAGTTAAAATTTTTTGTTTGGAATCACTAAAACTTTGAATAATTATGAGACATTAGATGGTTCTAATAACATACTGATTCGAATAATCGAAACTCTACTTTTGATATATTTTCTGTTTTAAAAAAATACATACTTAAAAAGAAAAGTTATAATTGAGCATGTTCTATTTTGAAATATCAACTTTCACATATTTCTTGAAACATCAACTTTCGCATATTTCTTGAAACATCAACTTTCGCATATTTCTTGAAATATCAACTTTCGCATATTTCTTGAAATATCAACTTTCACAAATTTCTTCCTCACCAACTACAACGGCTGCACAAAAATGTTCTCCTTCGATTACCCAACATTTTTCTTCGGTAATTGGTTCCATTCTGCAATTTAGACTATTTTTGACAGCGCGGAATGCTCGTTTCGTACGTGAGTGGACTAGCTTTTTGTTGTCTACGATATCCTCTAGTATTGGTGCACAAGTTGTTTTTGCAACGACGATGAAAATTATTATCGCAACTAGTAAACAATTTTGTAGTTGCATTTCGTATATTGTTTTTATTGAAGTCAGGCTTTACTTGCCAGCTCTATGTCCTCTTTCTTGGATCAAAATTTAATTCTGACTTCATTATGGAAAAGTATTTATACTAAGTAGACATCAGAACAAGACTCGAAACCATTACTTTAACGACCTATAATTATGTTCTATGTGATATTAAAATTATTAAATGGCATTGTTGCTTAATTATACCATAATTATACTCTAAAAAATTGATCATTGCATGTATAAAGAGTTTGTCAACAAATATTTGTGATTCCGTAACATACTCCCACAAACGTTTCTATTGTTTTAGAGTCTACGTAATTTATTTTGTTCCGTCTATGCCATATATGCGACTGACATGATGATGTCATGATATGTCACAAAGGTTTCCTACTGATAAAAAATTGAAGGTTAGACAACTTAGAAGTTTCTTCTGTATTAATCTTTGAATCTCTTCAAATATAGAAACAATGAGGGGGAGTGGAGAAACTGAGAATTTTCGTTTGCTCATCTTTTTCTTTGGAAAAATGAAGCTCTAGAGAAAATGATCTTTGATCGCATTAACTTATTGACGATGCTAAATGGTTAAAGCATTGATGAGCTTAGAGCTTAAGAGTCCGAAGTTCAACACCAACCACATCACCCAGCAAACACGAGACGTCTTTTCGAAACGAGAAAAGGACGTCTTTGAAATACGTCTTTAAGACGTCTCAAAGACGTGTTACTTATCCCACTATGATCACATCGAGACCAGTCAAGACGTCTCAAAGATTACCGTTTACTGTAAATCTAAGAAAATTTCTCGTAGGTTTTTCTAAGAAAAAGCATGGCTTTCTGATATGAGTTACGAAAAAATTCCTAGATAAATATTGGTAACAAAAAAGATGTTGACTTTGTGTTTAAAAAACATTTTTCAAAATGACCGTCAAAATAGTCATAAAATGTTATAATGATTACGGGGAGAAAACCCAACATGCTTAAATGGTGTTCCATATGTTTCTACAAATGTGCCATGAAGTGTGATTCTAAAATTTGCAACTTCAAGTCACTCTTTATGAAATGAAATTTATTATAGAAACCAGTCAGTGCGCTTAAAACAGTGACTGTTGCACTGCAAGACACACGCTTCCAAATTTGACCAATATTCGACTATGTCTTTGAAAGCCCATAACTTCTGAGCGAATTAGAATGGGCCAAAACAAGCTATAACGTTTTTAAAGAACATAAAAAAAGCTTTCTTTTGATACAAATTTAAGTAGTTTTTTTCAATCCACTGTCCAGAAATCGAAGTTGATTGAAAAGTGTTCGGAAAATCTTGAAAAATTAGTTCAAATTCTTAAATAAAGGTCGTCTTTTCATCATCACAGTGTCGATACAGTAAGTATCGCGTAATTATCCGCAAAACTGTTTTTGGGGAAAGCCTGTGCTCGTTTACTTATCCTTACTTGCTCTTTTCAGCTTTATCTTATCAGTGAAAAATTCGTCGGTCATTAATTTCGTCGTTCAAAATTTTTCATTGGCTAAAAGTGTCGAACTCTTTGAGATACTCCGTCGTTTTTAACCGACGAAATATTTTGACCAGGATCCCAGACAAAGCATCACAATTCCAAAACCTTCAAAGTCATAGAAGACAAAAAAATAAATCTGTCATGTAGGAGATTTATTTTTACCCTTTATCCTAATGTTTTGGTGATCAAATTTGTCAACTAAAACTATTCATTGGCTTAAACTTTTCGTTGGTACTTTATTTCGCTGATTAAAACCTTTGGTCGTTGTAGAAGTGACAAAATCTATGACATATTGGGTCACTTTAACGGACGAATTTCTTCACTGATAAGGTAGCATCTTAAAAGTTTCCATTACTCATAATCCATCAATCTAAAGCATCTAAACAACCCTTTGTCATTATTAGAAATTTTAGAGTAAAAACATAGTCAAGATTTATGTCGTTATAGCTCCTTCGTGCATTAACCCTATGGTGACGAGGTGATATGACAGAGTTTATTCTGCAGCTGAATTTAGCACTCATTTCGTCTGTGGTAATCTAGTCCCCAATGCTTGTTTTATCTCGATTGAGTTACGATTGACACATATATAGCTTGAAATAAAGGCATCACACAGGGATTTCAGAAGTATCTGTTCAAACTACAGGTGTACATTTTATCTAGAATTCTAGTTGCGGTTTGATCTTAGACTTATTCATACGTATTACTTTGACCTTACTTTAAAATATCCAGGAAACATTACTACTCCAAGTGGAAATGAGAAATTGGAGAAATGTATAACCTCCAACTTCTTGGATTTACAAAAGGATTTCATATACCCCTTCTTATAGAAGTCAAGAGATTTATTTTAAAGGTGACAGTAAGAAATTAACCTTCTCCTTAAACATGTCAACACAGAAGATGACAAATTTTGATAGAAATCTACAAACATATAACACCTCCACATTTCTCAAGGTAAGTCTCTGTCGCATATTTTCCTAAAATAGCTTCAAGACACATTCATTCAATGTAAAATAGATTCAAGACACAATCATTCAAAGTAAAATAGATTCAAGACACATTCATTCAATGTAAACTCAGCTCATTCAAACTTCAATTATTTTCTGTCATCCAAAAATAAATATAGAAACATCCCTTTTTGGTGACCTAGTGGTATTTTCAGAAATCACTAGAGACAAAAGATGTCATCGGTAAGAACAACATTTTTTCCCTAATTTCCACTAGAGATTTGGCTTCATTATTTTTCCAACCATTATTATAGATTAAACTTTGTTAATTTTTGAGGGAGCCAGCCCTTCGTTCCAGCCCTTCATTCCAACATTCTTTATATGGGAACTTGCTCAATGAAAAATAAAATATTGTTCTTTTCCGATCACTCGCCCTTAGGCTATGCATAACATACGAATTTACATACAAATTTGGCTAAATTCTTTATGAGAAGACCAAAAAACTTGCATTGTCGTACAACGGATAAAACATCGCCATTCAAAAATGGTTTGGCCATATGTTGAGGATTGGTCAGTCACACAAACTGGAGCCCCACTGGAAAAAAAGAAGAAGAAAACCACAAACAACATAGGTCCGCAAAGCACAAGATCAGAAGTTTGCTCATTTCCTGGGCAACTGCAGAACAAAGTGCAACTGATAGAAGTAGATGGACTCAAATGATAGCGGTCTTATGTCCCACGGTGGGCTGAAGAGCTTAAGTATTTAAATAAGTTGTCTTTTTAAGGGCCAATTTCTCCTGAACAATTGGAAATCGCCTTGTTTAAACTCTACTGAAAGAGTATTAAAAAAAAGATTTTTTCGTTTCAAACTAAACTATTTCATCTTTTTTCAGTAAGTACCTAAGTACCCAGGAATTTAAGTTTAACATTTGAGATTGTTGAAACCCAGAAAAGATGGGCTTTCTAAGGGTTAAATTAGGCTCCAGTTGTTAGTCATAGCGAGAATTTTTTACAATAATTTTATAGCTTCCAAAGTATCATTTTCATTAAATTGTTCAATTTTCAATTTTCAAAATTTGGGTTACATGCATTCAACTGACGTGAAAGGGTTAAGTGGTTTTGATCACTGTCTTCCGAATGTCCAGTCGTATACTGGGAATATTAGGTGAGTTCAGATCTCAGTGGCAATATTGTTTTATCACTAGGAACAGATTTTACGTTTTCTATCCACCACCACAATATTTTGTTGAGTTTCCATGGAGAATGATATCTGACCGGGGCTCTGGCAGAAGGAAGGGTGTTAAAAATATGTTATTTCATCCCTTACACATGGTGAAGTTGCAGTTTCTTATACACAGTGAAGTTGCGTTTCCTTACTCACGGTGAAGTTGCCATTTTTTCAACTTTTTTTGTTTGTTTGAAAGCGATTCCCAAAGTCAGTTATGTGTCATAATCGTTTTTGATAATTATGTTACAGAAACAAAATCAAAACCCACTCGGGCAATTAGTTTCTATCATGTTTGAGCAAATTCTGCAAATTGTGACAATACCTTACGTGATCGTCCAGGTATGCATCACACCATACCAAAGACAACAATTTTTTTTAAAACACCATAACAAATAGAAACATCTTTAGACGATTCTGAATGTCTTGAAGATTTTTGAATTTAAGCGAAATTGAATTCAACGAATCAAATTTGTGCTCGACGAGGAATAAAATACTGAAAAACGTCTCGTGTGCTTTCAAAAACAAATTCAAAAATCACAGAAAATTACGAAAAATCAAACAATCTCCTACGCTATATTTTTGAGTGTTTTACCCCTCAGTGGTCGATTCAAGAAAATTATTTTTTACGGCCCTACAAGCCGAGGTAGGGGCCTACAGAGCAGTCTCTGGTACTATCAAATAAACTTACTAAAATCAATGAACTATTGAAAACTGCATGGCTGTTAGTGGGTTGGGACCTATCTATGGTTAAATATTTTGAATGCTAGAGATACTTTGAATACACAGTTTATGTTGTCATACTGTCACGCATGAGTCAGTGTGTATTTTTGCACACGATTTTATCGTTCAATCTTGACAATTACGGAAAGTAAATTCTGTGCATCATTTTTTAACATGTCATTACTTAAGGGGTACAACAAATAATTTTGTGCACTTAAAATAAAGTGAAATTCAATCAAGATGATTAAATCATAAACGCAGGAAAATCTTTAAAACATTCAGAATGTTCAAAAGACGCCTGGGTATGGCGTTGTCAAAAAAATTGTCAGTTTTAATAAAGTATGCATCATGATTAGATTACGTCCACGTGTCACAATTTTCAGAATTTGCTCGAATTTATCGAAACTAATTGCCCGAGTGGGTTTTGATTTCGTTCCTGTAACATAAGTATACGTTTGCCATAAAGGGGGAGGGTATTGTGGATTAGAAAATTCGTCTTTGAAAGAATTGCCAATGTCCGCTTATTTGATCATGGCTGAGGAAAACATTCGGCCATTTTCCAGGGAGTCATTCCCGTTCAACAATAATATTTGAAATTTGTCCGAATTGAATCACATAAAGTTCACAACGAAATAAATCATTTGTTTAAAAACCAGATACAAAGAAAAAATAAAAACTTACAAATGTACAATGAAAGACGCAAATTAGTGGTTTTCAAAGTGACATGGAGTTTGTAAGAAACAAAGCTGTGGAAATTAAACGAAAACAAAGTGGAATCCGAAGGAATTTGCTCTGTTGTTTATATTTTAGTTTTGCCATCATGTTCACGCTGATAAACAGACAAGATTGCAAAAGAGAGATATTTGGGCAAAACTGAAGTAGCTACGATTTCTTTTATCATGGCACTGATTTTTTCGACTAGCGTAACTTCCTTAATATTGCAAAAAATTTGATAAATTTGGTATCGTTTGAACGATTTTGAAGAGTTGAACACTTTTAAAAAAAGAATTGAAACTGAAGAAAATGCAGAACAAAAAAATGAACTTTTTACTAAACGGATGAAAATTTTGCAATTCTTTATGACTGAAAATATAATAATAACAAAATCTATTTGACGCTTCAGTTGTTTCCACTGGGGGCTACTTGTTAGCATAAAAGATCACGTATATAAAACAAAAAAAAACAAAGTATTCAAACCTGAATCTTTTTTAATTTTAAATGTAAAAAAAAGTTTCCAAAATCTGAAAAAAGATTTTTGAAAAATGTTTTTATATTTAACGTGGAAAAAGATTCATTCAGCCATAAGAAATTTTCATTAATTCAGTAAAATGCTAATTTTTTCTTCTTCATTTTCTTCAGTTTAAAATCTTCTTTTTTCAAATAAATATTTTACGAAGTTATTACATTCGTCAAAATTTTTCAAACGATACCAAATTTATTACATTTCATACAATATTGAAGAAGTTATCCTAGTTGAAAAAAATAGCGCCATGAGTAAAAAATCGTAGCTACTTTAGTTGATTTTTAGCTAATTTAGCTAAGATATTGCTGGTGATCATTTTTGAAGTGGTAATGTCTCTTTAGATATTGTGTTAAACAAATGCTTTCATTTTTCAAAACGAATTTTGTTAAGAACCTAAAAAGTGATCCAAATTGTTGGATATTGACTGCATTTTTGTTAATATATTATCATTCCGGTATGTACCGGTTCAGCAAACCTAAATCGTTCGATCAATGTGTTGCTCAAATGAATGAAGATGTTAACAGAGTGCAGTTGTGGTCTCGAAACAGCAACTTAATCTTCAATGCTAAAAAGACTAACAGTATTCTTTTTGCCACGAAGCAAATGACCAAGCGACACGAATTCGGTTATCAAATTTCTCCAACAGACGGAAGTCAGATCAAACAGACCTCAAGCTACTTGGTTTCACGTTCAGAAGACCTGAGATGGAACAGTCACATTAACAAATCCACTTCCTCAGCGTTCGGTACGCTGAAAACTCTTGCTCACCTGAAAAGGTTCATCTCATTTAAAATTCGCAAACAACTCGCTGAAACACTTGTATTAATCAAACTGGATTATGGTAATGCCATCTACCACGGAGCACCAACTTATCTGATGAACCAACTACAAAAAGTACAAAATGCAACTGATAATTTTGTTCGGTCACGTTACTCAAAGATCAACGACGTTGTTGAACTCAATTGGCTGCCAATAAAAGAAAGGGCCGAATTTAGCGTTTCGAAACTCGCCTGGAGATCCATCAACAGTACCGAGTGGCCGAAATTCTTGCCTATGCAACAAGCCAAAGAACTGAGGATGCCATCTCGGAATCAGCAAAGCGACGGTGTAAAAATTGCGTGTACGATCAACGTTTCGAATACGTTCGAATATGAGGCATCAAAGATTTTTAACAGTCTTCCTGGATGCTGTAGAAACGCAACAGTTTATAATGACTTTTGTAAGAATACCAAGAACTATTTATTAGATAGAGCATTAGCTCGGAGCTTAGCCTAAGTACTATTTATTCCTTATCATACATGCCGTAATTTGTTTTTTTTTGTTCGTTTACTGTTCCGTTTACCTTGTCTATACTTTAACATTTCAATCTAATCAATTTATGCGTAATTTTATCTAACTTTCTGATGCCACTGGTATTACCAGTATTGATTTATTTTACATTCTTAGCAAGCTCCTCATAGTATGCATTTAATCTGATTCTACCGTTACTAGTTTTTTGATTTTCTTATTCTCTTACTGGTATAATCTTCTTTTATGCAAACTGTATGGTGAACATTACTTTATTTTCTTAGTGGGTGATATTCTATGGTGTTTATTACAAGAGGTTTATTCTTTTAAGTTTTTAAGTTTGTTCTTTTCTGACCAATTTGCCGATACCGTAATTTTCTCAAATAGTGATTGAGCTCTTTTCAATATTGCTATCCATTACCTTTTTCCTATTCGTTGTGTTCTTTCAATGTATTTTAGCTTTACATAATACTTGATCCTTCATTGTTTTTTGTTGTTGTTTTGTTCGAAATTCAATTTTCTTTTACTAGGGTTTTGAGCTTATGTAGTATGTTCCACAAAATTAATAGGTTTTTACTTCCCACCCCCTACGTTGCTATTTTATACTTCCTATATTTTGTGAAACATACTATATACTATTGTTTTACTTTGATTTTTTTTTCTAATGACTATTATACATATACGAATATCATACATTATTTCAGGAGAAGAGCCATTTTGTAAATTTATGGAGCTGAAATATAAACCGTTGTTATCATTATCATTATTATTATTATCATGTTTGCAGTTGTTAAATGTTGCGGCATCCGGAAAAAAATTGTTTGTAAAAGAACGAAAATTTTGTGTGTGATGGCTAGCATGAATTGAATGGATTTAACGTTGGTTTGCAACCTAATCTTTAAACTAACTAAAAACTCAGGTTTTGAAGAGATGCTCTATGATTAACTAAAAATAGTATGTCTACGAAACTAAAACACCAGTTTACCCCTTTATCATAGCCTGACCTACCCTGCAAGGAAATTTCTATTTGTTTCTACAGAAATGCAATATTTTTAAGAGATTATCTAAAGTATGAAAAAAGTTTTTCAAAAATCTTTCTTCAATGCAATTTATTCATTGAAAAAGATTTTTGAAAAGTTTTTTCACATTTGAAATTGCAAAAGATTCAGGTTTCAGTCATAAAAAGTCACAAAATTTTCATTCATTCAGTAAAAAGTTCATTTTTTTCTTCTTCATTTTCTTCAGCATCAAATCTTTTTAAAAACTTTCCAACGATAACAAATTTAATAAATTTCATGCAATATTAAAGAAGTTATACTACTCGGAAAACTTAGTACCATGAAAAAAACTATCGTACTTTAATAATATCTTAAATAACTTCAAGCAAGTTTCTTTACGAAGCTTCCACAATGTTTGGAAATTGCGCTACTGGAAAGCTTCTGTTTCCGTTCTTCTGTTTTGGCATCTAAAATTCTGTATATTTAATTGTTTTTGAGCAGGTTTATTGAGAGACCATGTTTTGAATAGTCCGTTTCAAAAAACCCGTAAGCACGCGGGCGAAACATGGTTGTCGCACGGGAACGGGAAAATTCTACGGGGAGGGGGAGGGGGCAGGAATAAGAATAAGAAAATTTATAAAAATTGGCCAGTAAGTTTTTTCATACTCAGAGGGTCAAATATATAACTATTGAAAAAAGATCCCTCCCCTACCATCTTTTTTTGAGCAACAGCGACCTGACTATTAAAATGGATTCAAACGAAATCTTTTCCCACAACAATTTTGACGTATTTGCTGACCAAAATAGACATTGGGAACAATAAAAATTTAACAATGTCCGCTCTATTTATAAATTTGCTGCAAAAATTAGATAGAAGAATTCCAATTACAACATATAGGTAGACAAAAGCTAGCCCTTTGATTAATAACATTTCAAGTTTTGTTAAACTTTTGGCACGACATAGTCTATTTGTTGACCAGGCGTGGCAATTGGGTGCATATGATGTGGAACCGCTCCTTCAGTACCGTGAAATTCAAAGTAAACATAAGCATATAAAAGGGTTAAAGAAAATTCAAGAGCAAAATTCAAAGCACATAAGACCAAGCAACGCAAAAATTACTTTCAGCCTAAGTTTGAATCAAGACTTTTACCCATATGTGGGACACTTTCTCTTTACGTTCCTGGACCCCTGGGTAGACCCCTTGGAACTCCTTGATCCATGCACTAGGGAGCGGTCCTCCGTCATTAAATAAACTATGTCCAAAAATAGTGAATTTCTTGAAAAAAGCTTGGTCATATATGAGTTAAACGGCTAAAAGTTGCTTATTTAATTGCTTATTTTTAGTATTTTGGCTGATTTGGCGCTTTTAGCATGTCGTGCGGGACGGTCCTGGACCCCTAGGTAGACACCGTTTATTTTTGAAAATAACATCCAAGGTAAAGCGTCTTTTATCCACAAAAAAAAAAATGATTATATTATAATTAAGACGCTCTATCGCAGATATTATTTTCCACTTAGGGTCTCATCTAAGCACCGCCTTAGTCTTCAAATAAAAAATTTCGTTGCGAAAGGCTTAATGAGAATTTTTTAATGACTTCTGAAAAACGGAAGATTTTTCATATTTTGGCATCTGATCTACATCTTGTGTTAATGATAACAGTTCAAGAGAGATGAATTGAAGAGGTTTATACTGATTACTGAATGTAAGAGGTACTTAAAAGGGCATTGGAAATAACGAATCAGTCGCGATGTCACGAAAGACGTTGATGTCATGACAAAGAAAAGAGATTTCGATAAGATCATATTTCGCCATCGTTTTGGTTACTTATGATAAATGTCATATGACATGTCAGATGACTGATCCCACCCTTCACTGGTTACGGTCTCTCCGTGTCACGCACTTGAACAGGTCTTTCCTAGTTCATTAAAGTTTTCCAAAGGAAAGTTTGAACAATGTGTTTTGAATAACGCGCGGGCGAAAATATTTCTGTCGCGCTGGAACACTATAGAATAGATAGATGTAAATACATTTTTTATTTTAAGTTGGAAAAATTTAACAAATAGTTCTTATCAGTAAAATAACTAATTAAAAATCCAACTGAAATTAAACTCGTTCACAAAATAATTAATCAAATATTTAATTTATAACATACAGTACAAATTTTACACGTGCACGTTCTTGGATTCCACTGTTTAATCTTTCTGTTGAAACTTTGGATGGTGCTAGAATCTTTCATTGAGTTTGGGAGAGAATTTCAATATACTGAACCTTTGAAGAACACGGTGTTAAACCCATATGATATAGTTCTACATTTTGGTAAGATGAGTTCGTCTTTGGAATGTAAGTTATAGTTTATATTTTTGCACCTAAATAAATAAACAGCAAACATCATTTGCTATTTTAGAACATAAGTTGTTTATAATACGAAAAATTAATAACATAAAGGATTGTAAGTCGCAGCAGTGAATTGTTTCCCCGTTGTTAATTTGAAGTAATTCTAATAGTTCATCAGATGGTCGATCATAGACACACCAAGAGTTCACTTATGGATGTTATTAATTCTTTTATTGAGTAACTTCCCGCAAAACATCCAAACAAGATTACAATATCGAAAATGAGACAAAATGAACAAATTTGCCAATTGCCAGTAGCCTGTTTAATACTTAGGTATTTTCTTATTCTGAGTAAAGCTTGTAGTTTTTGACTGGAGTAATCATATATGTTATTGATGTGATTTTTAAATGTAAGTTTATTGTCAATGTTAACACAAGTCATTTTACTGTATTTTGACTTTGTAAGTTAATGTTTCCAATTTCTAGATTTGGAAATTCAATGTTTGGTTTGAAGTTATAAACATTAATTGAAACTTCTCTGCATTTGCTGACATACTGTTTACTTTAAACCATACAGCATTTGCTCAGTACCCATTTGTAGTTTGGATTTCACTTGGTTTATGTCTTTGTCATGGTAAAACAACGTATTGTCGTCTTCGTAGTTGTACAATTAATTTGTACAGACTAAAAGTTGATCCAATCCTTACCCGTTGTTGTCGTTTTTCCAAGTAGGAGCAAATTAGGTTGAAGGTTATGCGGTATGCAATCATAAGCCTTACCATCAAGACATCTTTGGAGTTCTCTGATCACGTATAGTAAGGCATATGGAGGTGATTTGTTTTTCATGAACCCGCATAGTTTTGGAGAATAGAATTTACAAATATAGTTTACCAGGGGCGGTCAAATTATAGATAATCTACTGTTTTCCATATTTGGAATGCACCTTACCGCTTTTGGAAGTATTCAACCCATATTTGGTAATACACGGGGATGGTATGCAATTGATTTTTGCGGTCTGCCCTCCTTTTATTGTAATGAGAACATCAATCAAGTTGATTAGTGAGGATCAAATCATTTTAATGATAATTTAATGACTTCTAGAAATATGGGATTTCATGTTTTTTATATATGGTCAATATGGATGGCCTGAGGAATTAAAAGCAAAATAAATTGCTCAGCTACAATTTTGTCAAGCCATGGTCTAGTGGTTAAAGTTATCATTAACCAGAATCCAGAGTTCGACTTCCTTGCGAGACTAAATGTAGTGAACTTTGCCAGACACTGTATCATTTCTATATGGTACCCTGAGGTGTTTCCAGGAAAGCAAGACCCTCGTTGATAGTAGTTCATGAAGAACTAAAGAGGCCATCTTGGATAAATAATCATATCATTGCTGGAGTTCTGTGCAACAGAATTTTCAGGGACGGATATCGAAAATTTATCATTCTACAGTATTTCGCTGCGTGCCGTTTAAAAAAAACACTCCTCCACATAGGGTTTTACTAATTTTGCCCACTGGGTAGGGAATTTGTTTGTTATAGTGGAGGTCTTGAAACAAAGAAGAGTGAGACAAACAGCCTTCTTTTTTTTATTATTATTAATTTATTTTACCCAGGTCAGGTTGGCACGAAGCTAAATTGGCAATGAATTCATGTTGTATGGGCCAGCATTCGAAATGTATACCTCATATTTCAAGGTAGCGGTCTCGTAACTGCATGACTGGTTCATGTTGCATGTTCTCATCGAACGCAACTGCCATTACTCTATAGGAGTAACTAACAACCATTGATTTTTGGTATTTGCACCGACGCGAATGTCGATAATCCGCGGGTGGGATTCGAACCTTCATCACCCATGCATTACGAGACCGACATCTTTCCAAGTGAGCTATCCACTCCGAAAACATCTGTTATTCTGTTTGATTTTGCTTTCGTTCTATACAATTGAGATTTCTTTCAAAATATTTTAAGATTGCATTTGAATATGAAACTGTCACTCTTCATTTGCTCTACAATTTCTTATGTCAAAGTTTTTGGTAAAAGTGCCAATCACAATCAAATGGTAATGAATAAGCAGACTTCGGCGTAATTCGATCTCTTTTATTAAACTGGTGACACAAATATCAGCTAGATTTGGCTATACTATATTTTATGTGAAATGAAGTCAAACCCAATACCTATGGACCTGGTGGAGCTTACCTTAATTTGTACTATTTTCGCACATACGAATCTTTACGCATTCGCGCAAAAAGTTGACTCGCGTGCAAAAATTAGTGTAGAAATTATGCAAGAAAAAGCTATGTGCAAAAATTAATACGCATGAAAATTAGCACAAATAAGGTAAACCCACGTCCTAGCATTTCTAATGTTATCTTTCGTAGGGTTAACCAAGAGTGAAGAGAAGCTTGTAAAATATGGTAAAATTTTAGCGTCCTTTTTTCAGCAAATTTTATTCACATTTTGGCTTAAATTCATATATGGTTTTTCAGGTGTGCACAAAGTACTTTGCAATCATATTTTAAGAACGAAACTTTCGTCACGAATGAAATTTTTGAGCAATATAGATGATAAAGGTAAAGATAAAGGCTTCTGTACAAAAATTGTGCGAGTATAGACTTTGTTGAAATTGAGAGTTATTTGAATGTTAATTGATAAGAAGTGCCTGGAGATAAAATGGAAGGTCTGGGAATGCAGCAGGGAAGTCTCCTAGAATCATGATGTCAAATTTTTGATAATTTGTCATGTTTTCAAGTTTATAGGAGAATGTGGTTTGACATTTTTCTGATACACTTTGCCCTTTTCAAATTTTGTGGATTGAAGGCTAAAAAATAGCGAATTTTTTTATTCGATAGAAATTTTAAGCAGAGTTCGAGTCTTCACATTTGTTTTTTCGCACAGAACATAACCCGCAACCGGGTTTCAACCTAATTGTTAAAGAGATTCCTGCGTAATTTCAAAGCTTAATAAGTCCTTGCAGCTTTTAAATTCCTTTTTCGTTCTCGAGATGTTTGAGTTTGAAAGCCTTCTAATTATATTTGCATAAATTGTGGACTCCAATAACATCGTAAAAGCAATCTAAATTCTTGGCTTTCCGGAGATTTATCATTGTTAGATTGCAATAAAACTTTGGCAATTAATATCTCCTTAATACTACAAATGATTCTTGAAAGTAGTTCAAGCCTTTCCTCGCAAGTGTTTCATAAGGAATTTCCGAAAAAAATTTGAGATAAATTATGGTAAGTAGTTTTTGAATCAAAAAGTCGCATATCTCGTGAGCGAAAACTAGTTTTAAAACGTTCATTGCCAGGCTGTTTTCAAAAATGACAAAAATTGCATCTTGAAATATTCTGTATTTTGAAAGTTACTTAGCTGAAATTGCTCTAAAATTTACATACGTATACTTATACTTACCCAACAGCAAATTTTCCGTAGATGCCAAAAATGGCATTAAAACATAGAAAAAGCTTTTTTGTTCAGAAGTTTAATCAGGAATTCCTTATTAAATTTAGAACAATAAGGGGCTTGCAAAACTTGGTGTATTTTTTCAGCTGATATGTTTTTTGTCTTCGAAATTTGTCATGATACCATACTATCGTCCGCATTCCAACATCAAAGCTAAAATGTTAAATAAAGCAATACAAGAACCCCAGGTCTATAGGGGTTAAGATTGTTGCAAGTTGATACAAACTGCTATTTAAAATTAAAGTTAATGTGTATTTATCATTGTTTAAAAAAAGAAGAAAAAAATTTTCGAACTCTGCGTGCATTGATGTCAAGAGACGTCCCACCCATCTGTGCACTGTGTTACATACAACATGCTCTCGTTTCTTACGTATATGTCAGTCAAACTATATTAAAACTAAAAACAATGAACCTTACATGGACCAAAGGAAAGTGGATTAAGATATGAGTGTGGACGTCCGCGTGCGAGGTGTTCCTTTCGTTGAATTGTAACTGCGTGTGTAGTTCTATTTTTTTGACATTGGTTTTAATGATTATTACACACACTGCAATTTCTTATTGAAAACCAACTTGTGGCACAATCCGCATTACTATAAATTCATTAGCGTAGGATAGTTCATGATGGCTTTGAGGAGAGTTAAAAAATCATGAAAATGCCATTTCCTTTTGCATTGGTATTATAAAAAGTAACCTTTTAAAATTTTTCTATCTTCTGTTGTAAGCACGATGTACGTCATTGAAATTATTGCCTTGATGTGTCGTTCTTTCGAACATATTTACCAAATTTTGATGTCAGAAACTTTAGTGTGCAGGCTCATTTATTAGATAAAACAGCTTCATCTTGGTGTAATTGATGATTTCAAGATTATAATAGTGACTGGAAAAAAAGATAATTTAATAAACTGATTATTGAATAAGGCAGGCAGTTGATGCATTTAACATTTTTACTTCATACTGGAACAGTCCTTTTTTTGTTGATGGAGCTTATTGGATGTGTTGCTGTTGCAAATTAATTGTATGTCAGATGACCTTGTGAAAAAAACTTGCTTGTGATAGGAATTCTATGGTGTAGGTCCTTGGATAGTCAGTTAAATTACTTTTTTTCTTGTTAAAGTATATTTAACTTGAGGACAAATTTGACTTCGACTTTTGACTGTTGTCCTGCCACCCTGGAAACAAACATCCACAGTAGCCTTGTAGAATTAACAATGGTATTTCTTGAAGCAGTTGATAGTTTCAACTTGTCATATGTGATGAAGGAAGCAGAAGGGAAAACATTGACACCACTTTTTTTGGCTTGTTCCATTTATCTCCCGATACAAAGGTGATTTCACTTCAACTTTGTCCCGGGACAAGTAAGACATGGAGAGAAAAAAATTACAAACCAACCAGATTTTAGTTTTTCCTTTCCGAATCCCGTTGCAAAAAAGGACAATTAGAAACGTAACTGGGTTAACTAGTCTTAATGAAATCTTACTAATTAAAAAAATGGATGAAACAGTTTATTCCACTTACACGTTGATTTACATTATGCAGGAAACAAAAGTATTTGGTGGATTATGATCTGGAAAGGATAACAGAGTGCCGTTGTCCTATTTATTGATCTTGAGAGGGGGAGGAACCACTAAGGGAAGAGAGGTCACACTAACTAGCATAGAAGTACACAGCCACAGAGTTGCATATTCATTATGTTGTTTTTTAAATGAAAAGTGTATATTGAAAAATTCGAAACCGCAAAGAAATCGTTTTCTCTAATAATTAACTTTTCAAATTGTTTAATTAAGTACTGTAAGTCTCCTTTTCTAACCACAATCACTTCACGATAGTGTGTCGCTTCACGATAGTGTGATGTGTCACGTGACAAAAGTAGGTGGAGCGACATCGATGATATGATTGTCATTTTTATTGCACTCTTTGAGGATTTTAAATTTCAGAAAAAACCTGAAGACGAAATAGCTTGCAATGATTATTTTGATAAAGCAAAATGTTTGTTTTTTACCATATTTTGCAGAATACAAAGATAGATTCCGTTAAATTACCTGCAAATTACATCTACTCTTGAAAGTATAAAGTAGCAGAGCAATAACATTATTACAGTCAAAGGAACCAGACGATAAGACCCCTTGTTCAGTCATCGCAGTTAGCTTGAATTTATTTCGAAACTGTTAATTGTTTTTACCTTTCGGAATAAGAGTTTATAAAACTAAAATTTGATCCGAGTTAGTGATCATACTATACCAGGCGTCTTATATTTGTTTTGTCCAATGTCAATTAACTGCGAGATAAAAATGTTATGATTGTAACCCTCAGTTCAATTAATGCTGAGATAATGCAATCTTTTTTTCATTTGCAAGTCTTCCCCTCCCCCTATTTTAATAAGACTTTGTTCAGATTAGACGAACTCTATCAATTTTGTTAATTGCAATTTTATCATTTGAATGCGAAGGAATAACTGAGAATTACATCGAAGATTAAGAAATATTTAAAAGAAAAGTAAATTTGGCATGCAAGCCAATTTTTTATAATCAAAATTAATTCTACCACTTGATTACCATCAACTATTCCTTCACATAAGCGTGCCAGTGATCAACTCAAGTATATATGTATATTATATATGTAAATAGTGAAAATTGTTCATCAAGAAATCATAGTTGTGGCTATTCAAACAAACTTTAGGAGACTTGTTTTCTTGGCTATTAGTGTTTAATTTCCGATACAGGTCTCACTAAACTGGGTTGGTTTTACTTAGCCGAGAGCGGGCCGAGAGTGGGCAGTTGCTTTTTTTAATTTTTATATGGGGATAAGGTTTGCAATGATTCTTTAAAAGTGCTTAGAATTTCAGTAGTCTAGCTATATAAAGCCTGTTAGAGTTTTAGGAGACGCAATGCATTCTGCTCGATTGGGGTCGCAAAAGGATTTAAGTCCGAAAAGTGACAGAATACCTTGAATTTATTAAACCCAAATAAGTCTATTTCATTTCTGTAGCACTTACCTCAATATTCTATGAAATATATTTAAAGAAACGTGCGCTTGTGTGAAAACTCACTTCTCCAGTTTCTAAAACAAAAGTTTACAAATTTTTAGTTTAGCTAGATCTCGGCGACATAATGAATCTAGTTGTTTTCAGGAACAACTTCTTCGCCAAAACTTAGTAAAAGGACTTTGGAAATGTCTAATATACCGCCAGATTACGCCATTAACCGCCAGATTACGTCAAAAAACGGAATTAAGAAATTGTAAAGATGCCATTTTTTCACGTAGACGTAAACCTCATTGCATCAATGAATTGCAGCAAATATCTTTTTTAAGAAACACAATTATATTTAATTTCTTTAGGGTTTGAACAAATTAGAAGTAGTTATCTTTGGCAAATGTGTAATAAACAAAGTTAACTACAACAGATCGTGTGTCTGTGTGCTGATGGACAAATGAATTGGAGAAGTGAGTCTGTTTTCATCATCACTGAACCAAATTTCATTAACTTTTGTTCACTTTCACAGCAGCTGCAAAGGAAATTTCTTGCAATACCTATTCAAATGTGTTTGGCGAATTGTCCAGAAGACATTATTTTTGATAAAAATCATTGGTTATTTTTGGAAAGGAATGCAAAATAATTTAACGGTGTTGTTGGTTTGTATTTTGCTGACCGGTATTGACTTTAGCGGAACAATGCCCTTAGCCAGTCTTCGGTTTTTGTCCCGGCACGCTCGATCTTTCCGAGAAAATAACAAAGATAAAAAGTGCAACGAGGCAAAACAAGTAAAATTATGCTGGAAAATGAAAAGAAAAGACATTGTATATTGTAGGATGGTATTACAACGAACATCTCCAAAATGTGACTTGTTGAAAGGATTAAACGCAGACTGAACGAAATGTTGTATAGTTTTAAACGGTGGTAAAACGGTAGTTATTTTGCAAATTTGACGCAAAAACACAAATTTTACAAGTGACTACAGGGAAAACAGGGACAACAAAAAACGAAAATATCTTAATACGACTTAAAATATTTGTATATGTGGATTTATTAAAAAGAAAAATGTAGAACTTTATTTTTGACATATATAGTATATTAATGATTTTATGAAATAATATTCTAACAACGCTTGAATAGTGAAAGTATGAAAAACCATTGAACAACTACTTTAGCTCGTGGCATTTTAATTTCTTGGTATGTTTTAGCAAATTTTTGGCTTTGTGAAATTTTTTTGTGACTTTGACCACAAAACTGCAAACTTTTGACATAATTCTTCAAACGTCTCTTACTGTTTTGAAAAAAAAGAGGCGCATTGGTAAGGGTTTTGAAATTTCGATACTTGGAATTTTATAACCTACCCTATACTCGATCGGAGCCTATTTTCCTATGAACCTTTTTCCAAGACTATCAAAATTTTAGTTTCTGCATGAAATTTAATTCGCGAAAACTTTTATCTATACAAGGTATCGGTTACGTTACATTGAATTGAGTTACATTATATTACGCAATCGGGCAATTTCAAACGATTTTGTTATAAAAACAATGTGACATTATGCTTTCTCTTAATAAGCAACACGAGGCTAATATTTTGGCGTGACCTCTTGCCAATCTCGAAAATTTTTAAAAAGCTTTAACCACTCAAGTACTAATGGCAAAAAATTTTTTTTTACGCTCCTAGACCCCTGGGTTGTGACCTAGGAACTCCGCGACCCATGCGCCAGGGAGCGGTCCTCCAAAGATTCCCAAAATGTTGAAAATTCTCGGCACAGAAGTGGTTAAACTGTCTAAAAATGGCAGAAATGATAAATTTGCTGATTTAGTTAACCACTTAAGTGCCAATGACAAACATGTTTGTCATGGGATTTTAAAATCTTTTACGGTCTTGGACCCCTGGGTACCTACGATCTCCGCGACTCATGCACCAGGGAGCGATCCCCGGTCAAGAAATAGACTACATTACCTTCAAACAATTTCGGACGTTTTTATTTTTGAACAAAAGCGTGTCCGAAAATTTAATTGTCCAAAATTTCTCGAACTTTAAAAGCGTCCGAAAATTTCTTGTATTCATAATGCCATATGTAAATATTAAATAAAGCAAAATAAAAAGGTTTTATTTTTGTTTTTATTTTGCTTTATCTTTTGTTAATATTGAACTTTCCTTTTGAAAAATTTTCTTTCAATAGAAATAACAAAAAGAGATAAAAAAGTCACATAAATGAAAGGTTATTTATTACTTTAGCATAGATGAAGAGAAACTTCAAAAAATCTATTTTCGGACCAAACCATGAAACGATGTCAAGGTGATCAAAAAAGTTTCAAAAAAGCGGGAATCACTTTCGCAATTGGAGAAATAAAATAAGAATAGAAAAGTAATTTGTGTGTCCGAAATGAATTCTCAGTTGTTTATTTTGTCCGAAATTTCATCCGAAATTTGTCCGAATTCTGCAAAAATCGTCTGGACATTTTTATCCGAAAATTCAATGTTCGATTTCTAACACTCCGAAATTTTTTGAAGTTAATGTATCTCCAAAGATTCCCAAAATGTTGAAAATTCCTGGCACAGCAGTGGTTAAGCAACACGTCTCTGCAAGGAATAAAAAACTGAGACTTCACCTCTTTTTCAGACAAAGTCGTAAAAACATTTTTTTGTAAATATGGCAATAGACAAGAAAAGAGCTCGTTAAAATAAGCATTCTAAAAGTGAGGAAATGAAGGGGTAGAATACTCCAAAATTTTGTGTTCGAGATTTTTTTGATTTTTCAATTTTTCCTTGTGTTTTTCTTGTGATTCTTTGACTTTTTGTGATTTGTGTGGTGTGTTGTGCTAACATTCAAGCTCGAAATTAACTTATTTAATTGAAAGTTATACGCGCATAGCAGCAAACATATATTTTCATTTCAACAATAAAAACTCATCTTTTCCAAACAGACTCACAAAACTAAACTTTTTTCTTGAAGGGCAATTTCATTTTATTGATTTTGCCGGCTTTGATGACATTTTGCCTGAATACCCGTTACATATACTGTAGCCAGCTTGGATGGTGCCTTAACCGAGAAATTAAATATACACTATGAAGTGGTGGTTGGACAAGGGTACAGTTCCTTGAGAGTTAGTGTTAGATTTCTTAACTTTAGACTATAGAAGTATTTCAGTTTGACCAGGGATTTTAAAAGAATAATGAAAATGGGTAACAAAAAAAGTTTGTCAGTGATAACAAAAAGTACTGGTGGTACTTTTAGGTCCAAAATAGACGCACCGAGCAATTTAAAAAGCAAAGTGTCCAGCATGGATCTATAAGTGAGACTGCAAACTTACAGGATGGGGGGGGGGGGGGGGGGTGGGGGCGGGTAAAGGTAATTTTAATATCATTATACCTTTTACTTAATGAAAACTGATAATGACTCCTTAACGATCTCTTAGGCCTAGTTCCCATTTTAACGCAAATAGGTGGTGTTAATCTTAACACCACCGCTTTAAGCCTTCGAAAAAGAGCTTTAACCAATCAAAATAGCCAAAAAAATGTGACGTTACGCTTCTAGTTGCGCTTAGGTGGGGACCAGGCCTTACACTACTCGTAAAATTTTGCAGTATTTCTCAAGATCCAGGCCTAGAAGAAAAACTATTCTATGAATCTTATCGTCAAGTTGATATAAGGAAGAGATTTCTTGAAATCTGTTAAAAGTTTGTTTTTCACCATCTAATCTGTGGCTTTGTGGCCATTGTGGCCAACTTTTAAATCTTTAATCTATTTCTCACTTGTCAAGATTACTTTATTACTTACTCATCATATTATTTTACAAGGTCATTGGATGATCTAGTTTTTTTCAACTTCAGTTGAGCTAGGATCTGACAATGTCTGTGTGTTTGTGTGTGTGTATATGTCCCAAAAGTTTGGGGCAGGATAGCGAAGCTAATTTTGGTCTTACGAGGCTGTAATTTGACACAATTATAGCTCAGATAAATACCCCGGGGTATTTATCATTTTCTCAAGATTTTCTTTTCTCGAAGTTTTTAGGTGAAAATTAGTCCAAAACCGTGAAACGCAACTAGGTATTGGTAGCAAAACTTTAAAGTTGCGACATTTATACCTAAAGATAGAAAATTTTATAAGTTTTCCAAAAATGTATATAGTGTTTAAAAAAAAATTAAAGTAAAGAAATATAGATACTTGAAATTTTTTTATTGTTACTTCTTCTTTTACTGATTAAAAATCATTGTTACTTTTAATCACCGTTGTTAATTGCCTAGCACTTATCAAGAATAGTTTTGATTACCGTTGTTATTACGTAACAACAACGATCAACAATTCTTTTGATGCCGCGATTTCTCACTACGGGGTGTCCAAGAAAAATTCGGCCCGTGTTTTAAAACATCTATAACTTTTTATAGATTTATCAAATTTTAGCGATTTTTATACCATAGCATCGATAGCATTAAATTTCAGCTATCGAATGATGCAAGTTATAATCTATTTAGATGGTTATTTTACGAATAAATAAGAATTTATTCCACGGTTACGGTAATTAATTCCTTAATGGTTAATCAACAGGGCTTTTAACGAGCAATAATTCATTTGTTAAAGCGGTGTCATCATGACTTTGTTCTGGTGTTACATGGAAATGAAAACTTTAGCATCAAAATTTTAACATCACGAAATGTTTAATTGCTTTTTAATGAGTTCGTGATTGTTTTGATCAATTTCTATTTATTACTTCTTTCGAAAAGTCCTTTAATTAACCATTAAAGAGATAATTGGACTTTCTCATGGTAATGTGCTTTGTATCGTGTCAAAAAATTATTTTCAAAAAGTGAAAATTTTATATTTGAAAAGATTCAAATAAGTCCTTTCGAATGGTATAAAAATCGCTAGAATTTGGTATATTCATAAAAAGTTATAGCTGTTTTAAAACACGGGCCGAATTTTTCTTGGACACCCTGTATTTACAAATTTTATGTAAAAACTTTCTACTTGTATTGTAGATATTGAACACGTTTGTATTTTATGCACCTTTCTCCAAATCCAGTTTGCATATGCGCGCGCAGGCTTTGTTATCATTTTTGGTCGGTAAACAAATCGTTGAATTTAAAACATATTACACGATTGATTTCATACGTTATCTTGACCAATTAACGAACAATCAGAAATAAGTGCTGCATCAATTTGCTATTATATGTAAATACTCCCAAAAGCATTTTTTCGATTTTTTTTACCTATCAAAAACGCTAATAAAGTCTGAATGCGCACATGCAAACTGAATTCGGAGAAAGGTGTATTATTTTTTAAAGCTACTTTTTGCATAAAATAACTTGTCTGTCTTGCATTTTTCAAACAAAAAAAATTCTATATCTAAGTTTTATGAACTGAAGTTGAGCCCAGCGCGGTAAGCGCGTTACTATTTTTATAGATTACAAAAATCTAATTTTAAGCCCTACTACTGTTTGTGAGTCTAGTGCTATTTATCGGTGCACATATGATTGTTCATCACCTGCTGCATCAGATATATGTAATATATGTAAATAACAACACTAGTGTTTAACATCTGGTTATAATTTTATACAATGCTTAACTCTTTATAAGTGCCAACACGACTGATAAGCGCAACAAGCACAATTTAAAAGAGCTGTGGACGAGGTGACAATCGAACTTACGACCTCAATCCACAGTTTGGTAGTTCTGTCGAATTGTGCTCGTTGCGCTTTTCAATTGTGTTGGCACTCAGTCCCTGAAGATGATACAAGTTTAATATAAGATGAAGATGATACAAGTTT
>JAUBWS010054190.1:0-31865 GCA_032270445.1 Darlingtonia californica
AAATACTGTGTTAGCTGTGAAGAATACAGAAGAGGGAAGTTCTGCTGTGAATGTGGATCTAAATTGTCGGAAAAAGACCCTGTGAAGATAGGAAGTATTCAGTTTCAGGAAGAAACAATAACAGGTAAACAAGCTGACAAGATCGAATTTAATATTTTGTATCTTGAGCTATTTCAAGCTTTCCTGATTTACTTGAACAATTTAAGTGGTAGCTTCAGTAAATCCTTTGTCCACTCACCTAACCAGGTCCAGGAGGAGTGCAACCAGTGAAAAAAGAGCCAGTGAGTCTTGGGGCTCTCACCAGCCACCATAACAAATAATTTTGGCCCTATAAAAAGATATTATATAGATTGTGGTATTAGATGGAAAGAAATGTTTCAAACGAAAAACAAAATGGTTATGGCACATTGATACCGATGGACGTATCCAACATACCGGATGCAATTTGTTTATAACAAAATTCCTATATATTTATGGCAATACTTTCTATTCAGCTTCTTTTTCTTTGTCTAGTTTTCATTGCCCTGGGTCGTAGAACCATAATATACAACTAAGGAGGAGGAAGAGGGAGGGGAGAGGGTGGGTTAATTTAGACAGGGAAAAAGGTCAGGGAAAAATTGTGTCTATTCGGTATAGGTCAGGGAAAATATATATAGTTGCCAGGTCTAAGGTCAGGGGAAAAATACTATAATTTATGAAAAAGTCAGGGAAATCAGTCACAAAAAATCTGTAGCAACCCTGTTCTGGTATCAATTTTTTAATTGTGGATCCAATTTTTATTTGTGGATCCAATTCTTATTTCGGGATTGGCCCTTTATGGGCCACCGTAAATATCAATAATATGTTAGAACAAACAAGGCCTTTTCATGTGTAACATAAAAGAGTTGTAGTTCCAATCACCATTAGTCTGTTTTTCTGTTTGAGAAAATAATCTGATCTGGCTTTCATCAAACCTGTAACCTGAAACTGTAATCTGCGTTTCAAACCAGCCGTTTCTAGAGGAAAACAAAATTATCTATTCAAGACAATTTGGTTTTCATAAATCGTAATCAACATTTCACTCTTTAATCAGCATGATTGAGGGATTAAGGTAGTGCTTAGATGACGGGAATGTGGCTGTTGGTGTCTTTGATAATCTTCAAAAAGCTTTTGATACTGTGGATCATAAAATCTTGTGTCATAAGTTAAAACACTATGATATTAGAGGCACTGTAAACCAATGGTTCTCCTCATACTTGTCTTCTCGTCAGCAATTTGTTTCAATCAGAAACACTAAGTCCATTCCTTGTCTTATTTGCCACGGTGTTCCTCAAGGTTAAATTTTGGGACATCTGTTATTCCTGCTTTACATAAATGACCTTCATTTGCATCTGAAATCTTCTGAAGCCACTCATTTTGTCAATGATACAATGAAACTTAATTCAAATCAGCAGACATTTGGAGTCCCTCAATTTGACAATGCCTTATGATCTTTCTTGTTTGAGTACATGGCTTAATTCCAACAAAATTGCTTTGAATGCTGCGAAAACGGAAATCATTGTGTTCAGAAGTAGACTTGTTTTCAATGGTCATAAACTTAATCCTATAATATTTAACCCTAATATTTGGGTGTTCTCCTCAAAGAACATCTAAGTTGGAGTCAGCATAACTCGGGATCTTTGCTGTAAACTTAGAAGAGCTAACAGTGTGTGTTGTCTAAAATTTGTCACTATGTCCCAGTTGATATTCTGTTATGTGTATGTCCTGCTATCTTTGACTCGCATCTGAGATATGCATGTTAATTCTGGGCTTAATCTAAAACTGTTAAAGTGCAGTGTGTGTTAATACTTCAAAAGTTTGTCTCTCATTCGTCTCACACTCGTCTGTAATTTCTCTAACAACCCTATAAACTTTGTGTTAAAATTTAACTGACAGGCAACAGAAACTTTTCATTCTGCTTCAAAGAGCTTTTTTCTGTTGCAGGGACAAACGCTAGTTTGCATGTGTTAAATGGAAGTAAAAAATAAACACTTTCAAGGTGTAAAAGATGTAACAACAGAGTGAATCAACTGTTATACGCAATCTATGAATTTTGGTACGAATTTCACCACTAACATTGAAAAGAATTTGCTAAACTGAGAAACGAATTTGCAAATTTTTGATACAAATTCACCAAATAGTGGAACGAATTGAACATTTCAGGAAACGAATTGCATCTTTAATGGAACGAATTGAAAATTTCACGAAACAAATTGGAGGATGTAAATAAAACAAAATATTCCTTTCAATTTTTACTTTCAAATGAATTTTTTGTATAACAAAACGAATAGGGTGGAACGAATAAGGACGATATTTTTGACACCATCCCTAACATTTCTTATTTTTATTTTAGATGTGGAAAACCAGAAGAAAACAACAGATAAGAATTCCAAGAAAACTTCAGAAAATGAAGATAGTTTGGTAATACCCAGAATTTGACTTTACTTAGGTTGTCACAAGATGTAATTTCACTTTTTAACACAAACCTTTCACCAATATTTTTTGAATGTCTGAGTGAAAGCCATTCTAGGTTACTCTAATTATATTGGCTTGATTAGGTAACAATTTGCACTATTGAATCATTAAGGCTGGTTTCATCGTTGGAAAATTATTAAGTTTAAATCTCCACTATTCTTTATTTCACTGCAATCACAACTGTTTTACCTAAACTTAGCTTGAAATAGTTCTCTATTCTCTAATCTTATTTTACTACACTAAAGACAGGTATTGAGTAAGTATAAAATCATTGATGATTCAATCCAAAATGAAATGGTTAAAAATTGGAAATTCATGATAAAAATTTGAATCTTTAAATTAAATCTTAGCAATGAAATATTGCAGTACTTTTGCTTATATCTTTGACATGAGGGGATGTGGGCATAATTGTTGACGCCACTTCTTTCATTCAAATGCTTGTCAACTTAGTGAATTTTTCTACAACTATTTTTTAAAAAGATATTATCTTTTATCTAAAATTGCCATTTCTTCTGAAAATTATACTAAGTCTTGTCAATGAAAATTAGGAGTGTTAAAAAGTGCTTCTCAACATAAAAAGATGTGTTATGATCCTGCTCTATAATTTCTTTAACAAATCAGACACCTCTCCTTGTTTTCATCATTATTTCATGATTTTATGAAATATATTTTTGCTAAAACAGTACATACAAAAGCACTTACTTAAAAATTTGGTAAAATTCTCAAATCCAAAAAATTCTTTTCTTGCCTCAACTACAGACAGGAAAGTGCATCTCACTTTTAATTGAATTAGATTTGTGAAAGTCAGTTGACTAAAATGTTCAATAAATGTATCTAGGGTAGGGAGGCTAGAAGAGCAATGAAATGTTATTAACACTTTTTCCTGCACATTATGATAGCAACTCGGTACCCCTATGGTCCATATACCAAAACCATGCTCTTGATGAGCAGATTTTAAAAATGTCGAAAAATCGTTTTTTGATTCTTTGTTCTTATTTGATAAAAAGTTACGAACCCCCTAATACAAAAGCTTAAAAGAAACAGAATGGTTTCAGAAAATTTCTGCATGATGGTTTTTGTGAACATTGTAAAAATTGAAAATTGAATCTGAAACTTGTAATTGTTACATATTTGAGCAAGACCGGAGAAAAGGTCAAATGTCATTGATTTTTACATCAGCATAAATTACTTGTTGTTGTTCTGTTATGTTTTTAGAACAATGCTGTAAGAAAAGTTGAAGAAGAAAAACGCAATATCAGTGATGTTGAAGACACAACTATTAGGAATAATCCTGAGGAATCAAGCACATCACCTTCAGCATTGGTAATCAAAGAAGTACTAATTTTTCGTCTGTTAATTGTAATTTCAAAATTTTCATTACTTGAGAAATATGGACTAGCATTTTGTTTTGGGGATTGGTTGGAATCGTGGTCCACGATAAGTATTGATACTTATATATGTTTGATATCTATTTTTCTCCTTTACCTCATTTCAAAGGTAAAGTAATATTAAGATAAAGTTGAATTGAACTGGAAGGGAGTGACAAAATTGAACAATATATAGCTTATCACATCTCCAAAGTAGTAAGTTTACAGGATTTACAGGTCAGTTACTAGATTTTTGACATAGTGATATTACAGATCCTGCAATAATGTGACTTATTTGTGAATTATGTTATTGTTTCGTAAAGGATATTGGTGATCATAACAGTAATGTTAATGAAGAAGAACCCGAAGATAACAGGAGAGACAATGCTGAAGAGGAAAAAATTCTTTGTAAACATCTTGTAACACATCCTATTGAAAATATTGAAACTCCTCAAAGCAAAATAAATGATCCTGTGGAAAATGAGATAGGCAAACTACCTAAAGAATCACCTGAGCAATGTATTGTCAAAGAAGTGACAATCAATGAACAAGTTGAGAATGAAAATCTTGTTGGAAGGTCCATCGTTTCAGATGTAGACTTGTTGGTTTCTTGTGAGGCTAAATTGAAAAAACAATTAGATAGCCTACAAGATGTAACAGGTGAGATAGAAGATGCAGAAGCTAGTCAACCTAATGAGGTTGACAATGCAGGCGAAGACTCAAGTCTTGAAGTATGGATAGACAACATCCAAAATCCTGAAATTAGTCAATCTAACATGGTTGACAATGCAGGTGAAAGCACAAATAAAGAAGATATGGATAGCATCGAAAATATTGAAAGCAGTCAATCTGATGTTGACAACGAAGGTGAAGGCACAAACCAAGAAGATATGGACAGCATTAAAAATGTTGAAACTAACCAATTTTACATGGTTGATAATGCAAGTGAAGTCACAAATCAAGAAGATATGGGCAACATCGAAAATGTTGACATTGGTCAATCTAATTTTGACAACGAAAGTGAAGGCAAAAGTCAAGCAGGTATGGATAGCACCGAAATTAGTCAAACTGCTGATGATATTGAAGATGTAGAAGCCACTGAAAATAATGATAACAGTGAAGTAGATCCATCACAAGAAATGGAGTGGGAATCTGCATTACAAGATGACAAAGATGAGGAAATGGAACAAAGCAAATCGTCGGATACTGAAGAAGAAAGTAGTAGCCAGGTGATGCCAAGATTCTTTGATAGAATATTATGTCGGAAAAGTGTTTTATGCAAGTGCTTTCCTGTATATTTCTTCATCCTTCTCAAGTAATGACAACTTATCTTTAGATTTTTATTTGCTCTTCAGGATACAAGTCTATCACCTGCAAAGAAAAAGACGAGAAGAAGGAGGAGAAAGAACAAAAACAAGAACAAGCTGGATAAAGAAAAAGAAATTTCTGATCAGAATTTCAGTCCTGAGCCTGAGGACTTTCCTAGTCTGGCAAGTATTCTTTGTTGATGATATTTTCTTATTATTATATGTTAAAATAGATTTCATCAACATTAATAAATGCTAAATGGGTGAATCATCAAGTTATAATTAAGCTATCGTGTTTTATCGAATAAAAATATCTGGTCTAACCTCAAGTGAGCTAATATGTGAATAAATTTAAAAATTTGATTGGTTTAGGGATCCTTACAAGGGCAATATTTTCCTGTATTAACCTTCTGTTGTTAACAACGCATTGGAATGCCTCTATTTTCTTCATTTTTTTGACACCAATTTGATTCCTGTTGATTTTAACAAAAAATTATTTTGATACAAATATTAGGGTCCCTAATAGAACTGTTACTTTATGTTGGGGAAAGGACTGCATTTTCTAACTTCCAAAACTTAAAATACTTACATTAAAAGCCAAAATAAAATTAAGGTACACCTTATTTCTTTCACATACTGGATAATAATGTTATCTCTGTAATGCAATGCAAGCAATGTGATTTAATAGTTTGTGGAAATTATTAAATAAGTGCCTTCTTCGAAAGAGCGCCTGCCACCACGTTATTAAACGGGCGCTTTTCTTTATAGCCAAAAACGAGTTTCTGAGAGGTAAGTTTTAATTAAGAGCGGGGAGGCAGTAAGACAGAAAAAGAGTCGTAATAAACATTAAAGTTTGTTCTATTTTTTATTCTTACCGATGTTTATATTTCAATTGTCTTACCATTTTAACGGTTTTATCTTTGCCTGAATAACTTTGACGTCTAGAAAAATCTAATAAGCTCCCCATGTGAGGCTCAAAAATTAAATAAGTGCCCGGTTGCTTAATAATTGAGGATTTACGGTATTTCAATTAAAAACTATTTAGTATTAATCTCAGAGTCTCATATGACCATTGCTTCTTAAATAGGTTGCGGAAAGGCATTCCCTATGGACTTTTGTTTTTCTTACTGTTTTTATTTATTTATTTAAATATTTTAAGATGAAAATATTTGAAGTTGAATGAAAAAGCACTAAACCGAAAAATTCTTTTTAGAAAACCCCCTAAAAATGTTTTACGGATAGGACAGACCGAATATACGGAAAAGGCATTGGGCTAAAGTCTAAATAAACCACACATAAAATTTATAGCAAAACCATTTTTATGCATTACATCTTGCAAAATTAGTGTACAGCTAATAATCCCAGAAAGAGTAGGTATAATTATCTTTGGAAAGGACGAATTTTCTCCGTGATATCTCACTAATTCGGACAACTTTATAAGTAAGCTCTCTACAATTTAAGAGTTTCACAAATATCATTTTGATATAATATCTGCCACTAAACCTTTAAAAATTTAACATTGCGTAATTTATTTTTGCGAGTCAACCCTATAAATCAAAGCATTCGCTGGATTTATTTTTGTGATTCTGATTTAGAAATTATTAGAGGTTATTTTTTTAAACATTGCGCAGGATTAACTCCTTGCAAATCGGGCTATTTAAAAGAATTTGCAGGATTTATTTTTGGGAAAACAGGTCAAATTCGTAAAAATAAATTACGCAATGTTAAATTCTGCAAGAATTTACTGATAATAATTTTGATAATTCAAACAAATCTTTATCCAACATCTTCAATATCTTGACGAAAAATTCTTTTTGGTCGTTTGAACACTAAATTATATAGTTTCTGAATGGTAGGGTTTCAAAACATTAAAGAATTAATGTAAAGCTTAATTGTTGCAGTATGTTGAAAACATATGGACTGGTACATATTTAGTTGTTTTAGGGTTTTAACTTAAGTTAAGATACTTTTCCCTGTGCTTTTTAAAACTGAATTTTGATAAGTTTTTGATCTTACCAATTATTTCAAAATATTTTATTTCATCCAAAAAACATTTCAATGTTCAGCACCTTAGCTACAGCTGTCTTGCCTCTGACAATTCGATTTTTACTTCATTTATAGTTTTGATAGTTGTTATGACGCTTACATATAAATAATTATTCAGATTTTAGCATGTTAGTTTTGTATAGTGACTAGTAATTTGTATTTTTCAGACTTTGCCAGCCTCCGCTACAACCTTGACAAGACGTCAGAAAAGAACTTTGAAGAAAAAGTTAAAGAAGGAAGAGCAAACAAAAAAAAGAAAGATAGCAGAGGAAGAGCAAACTGAAAAAGGAGCAATGAAAAATGGATCAGAAACTTCCACAGTCATGGTCCCGCTCAACACATCAGAGCCAGAGAGGTCGATAAGCAATGAGAAAAGGTTTGTTTGTATCTTTGCTAGAGATTGCAAAATTATTGCCTTGAGTGCCTAAGTCACTTAACCTTCGTCAATACATGCTTTTCGCATTGATGCACCTATGCATCATCTCATCAATAGCTTACCTGCCTACCCACCTACCTCATCAATGCATATCTTATTTACACATAGCCTAATCAATACGTGGTTTGCCTTTTAAGTTTATCTGTGTTGATCACAAGTGAATTTTGAGCAATTTCTTAAAGGAGTTTTTTAGGGTAGGATAATTACATGATGAGCAGGTATAATTCATGGCACTTTGTCTCATTTTTGAGACCTAACCTAACACTTATCCTAACATGGCATAAATATCAACATCGGCAGAGCAGCGATCTAGATTGTTATCTAAAGTCTCACGACATTCTACAGTTTTGGTAGTGCATTCTCTCTTCAAATCTTGTTGGCAGTTTGGCTCTTTCAAGTCTGTGAAATTGTGATGTTTATGGTGTTTATTATAGCTTCTTTGCAACAGTTTTCACTTTAGCTCCTTTGCAACAGTTTTCACATTAGCTACTTTGCAACAGTTTTCGCTTTAGCTCCTTTGCAACAGTTTTCACGTTAGCTCCTTTGCAACAGTTTTCACATTGTAGGAACATAAATGCACAAGAAGGTAATAGATCAATATTTGAGAGCGTGAAAAACAAGAAAAGTTACATTAAGATCATTAATTTTCGCCCTGATTCGTAAAAATTAGTGCTCACGAAATTTCTTCATGATCCTCATTCGCGATAATTAGTTTTCACACAATGTTTTTGATGAAAATGTTTTCGAAAATAATGTTATATATATAAAAAATGACAAATTCATGTCCCAGGGATGATACAGGGCAATATTTTCAATATTTTTTAGGATTTGAGCAATATTTTTTAGAGATTTCAATGGAAAATTATTATATTTGTGTTTTTAATGGTATAATACAGTTTGTTGAAGTTTTTAAGTAACATTCAGATTCACAGAAAATGACTGTTTGATCAGGGGTTACCTACTTTTTCATTCATCAATATATAAATATAATTTCTTAGTTTCTTTACATTAATAAACAATGATTTATAGATAGATTAAAGACATGGGGAAAGTTAAATTCCAAAGTTCTTGGCAGAAATCCAGACCGTGGCTTAAGCCACACAATAATATGCTCATCAGGCATTATGCACCGCTTGCAATGCCGAGCTAGATTTTAGTGCTGGAGTATGTAGATTACAAACCACGAATCTAGAAAGAAGCATAAAGATTCAATTTCTAAATGTCAGGACAGTCCACCTTTACTGCCGCTGGCGGTAAAGTTTTTTTGCAAGCAAGTAACCATCTAAAGTTTTAAGTACTGAAGATCAAATATTGTAGGCAGAAATTATCAGATGTATAGACAAAGTAGATTCTAATGTGTTTTTCAGCTCTGCAGAAAGTGAGAATGAAAAATATGCCAGAATGTTTCCAGATCCTGATATTGCCAAAGGATACAAACAGAAGAGATGCAAAGTCAAATACATGATTCAATTTGCTATAGCACCTGTGCTTCGAAAGGCAAGTATGAAAGACCTTTCAGTTCTGGAAACCCTTATGCATTTAAGTTCGATGAGACTACAACTATCCAAACTAAAAAACAATATGATGCTTATGGGACTTATTTCTCGCCAATAATGAAACAGGTACAAACTATCTATCTCAACACCCTACTTGTTGGACAGTAGACTTACTTGGCAGCTACAATGAAATGTCGAATGCTTTAGATCTTAACACTGAATATTGCACGACTCTTGGTATGGATGGGCCAAATGTAAATAAATGTTTTCAAAATCTTCTTAATGAGGATTTAAAGAAGAAAGGCAAAAGGCTGATAGATGTTGGTACACGTCCCCTTCACATATTATCAAACGCTTTTTTGGATTAAAAGAAAAAGAATAATCGAGGAAGAAATTACCATTCTTGAAAAGCGCAGAAACACAGTGTCTTAGGAATAGTTTGTTGTAACAATTAATATAAATCATAGCTTTATTATTTTTATTCTGTTCACATTCTGGACTTTGTTGAGTCCTTTTTATTTTGTTCATATTTATACGTTCTATTTAAATGGTATATAAAGGTGTAATTTTGCATATTTGGTGTTTCTTTATTTATTTATTGGAATAGTTTTTTCTAGATCGGAGCCTTGAATGGTGGGCCAGACAGGCAGACAATTGCAATGGATACCCAGGCTACTGACATCTGAGTTGCAGAGATTAAACTTTATCCCATTTTAATTGAAAGCCGTTTACCAATATTTTTAGCTATTTTTCAATATTTTTTGAGATTTTCAATCAATATGGCAATAATTAGATATTTAGAAAAAATTCTCCTTAAAATCAGAATGATTTGTATTCCTTTTGCAGCAGTTGTTGTAAAATAACTGATTTGCTTGTTTAAAAGAGATTTTTTTCCCTGAAGATGTCTCTATAATCGAGCTATTCGCAAAAATAAATGCTGGCCCAATTCTTCGTCTTCGTCGATTCGCTAAAATAAATGGTCGCGAAATGTAATTTTTCTCGACTCTCTATAAAATTAGTGCTAGAGAAAATAATGAATGATCTGAAAGTATAGAGATTACAGACACTTAAAGTGCGTGTTGATGAAGGTAAAGGTACGCAAGGTGCGTCATTGAGCAAACTCTTAATTGTAGCACGTTTTATTTGATGAATATTGTACTTCTGAATTTTGTTAGATAGGCAGTTGAGAACAAAATGGGAAACTATGGAAACTTTTGGGGCATTTCAAAGTTACTACAAAAGTTTTGGTCGTTCACTAATAATTAGAAAAATCGTTACAGGTGGTTATGATATCCTTTAGTTTCTGTCAAGATTTTATGTCTTCTAAAATTTTTTCAAAAATCAGTATTAAAAACTGCAAATCAATTAAACCAAATAATAATGATAGCCCTTAAAAACTATTATAGAGAACGACTAACTTGTTTTATCTACAAATTTTTAAGAATTCAAGTATGTTCACTCAAAAGTCTTTTATAAACGATTCTGATGTATACACGATTTCTCTTTTTTTGCAAGATAAATATTTTAACTTTTCTTAGCTTGATAGTAACTTACTAATGCTCCAAAATCTTTTTAGCCTTAAAGAAATACACGAGCGCCTAAAGATTTTCTTGTTCCTGGGACCAAATTGACCTTTGAAACTGTTTGTCTTGCCCCAAAATTGCCCAGTGTTTCTGTGTTCTCAGCTGCCTGTCTTTACCTGTCAGTTAACTCTAACATTCTTTCTTTCTTTTAAGTTACGGTGATTTTGTGGTGATTGAGTCAAACCAAAATGATGGACAAGTCTCGTTACATTTTTATGTGACTTTTTTGGCGGAATTAAAAGATCTCCTTAAGGAATACAACCTTCATATTGTTTTTGGTTTTCGTGATTGGTCTCGATCCCAAAAAATGAACAATGTTAAGTAAGATTCAATAATTTTGCTGTTTTAAAATCACATAGAAGATTCAGATGACTAACTACTGTATAAGTTGATTAACATGCACATTATTTTTAGCAATTTTCAGTAAGACAGAAAATATTTCTTAGTTTATTATTTCTTTTGTGACTAGAAACTGATTAGTCTTTTTGAAATGTGACGGTTTTTTATGATGGTCAAACTATTTCCCATTTCAGAACTCTGAAGCAAGGTCATCTACTATTTCATGTTGTTGTTAAAATTCCAAGAGGTGTACTAAGCGAGAAAGAGCCGTACAAATATAAATTAGTGCCCAAGAATAATCGAGATGAAATTGTCTGGGAACACCTTCAAGAAAACTCAGATGCAAATAGGGTTTTGATTTTTACTGGAGAGAATGTATATTGTGAGTTTTTGTCTTATTTCACTTGTATTTATTCTTCAGCTTTAATGTGCTTTTAGATTGATGGCTAGTCCCCCTATCTGACGTTCTTTCTTTTGCACAACACAGCTTTTGTTTTAGTCTTCAGCCTCATAATTTTTTTTCATATCCTCCATTAGGTTTTCACTCCAGATTTTCCCTGATCTGCCTAAGGGGCTTACACTGTGCGTTTTAAAGTGCTCCTTCAAGCTAGACATTATTAGCCATACTTAATATTAAGGATCCATACCTTTGATACAGTTGCAAATGCAACCTGAAGGGTTGCCATAATAAACAAACGCAAGAAAAAATTTAACAGCAAGGTGAGCACATAGCAAAGCGAGATTTAGATCTGATCTTCACATAAGACAAGCTCGATATGGCGTAAATGATCTCCGTCGTTATCGTTATATTTTACTGCTAAAACTGCTGGAAAGTTGCTTCGAAGGAGTAAGCATGGTGACTCGAGAATATGGCAAAATTTGCGGTAAGCTTTGTCGCAGCTGGTCTCAGGTACTGCTCCAGTTACAAGTCTCATATTTGTGTTAAAAAATAATTGTAGACTTCGACTGTTACATCCTTCTAACCCATGTCTCGTTATTATAAATTATTATACAACTTATAGGTAACACTTTCTACCAAGTAGATGATGTGTTTTTGCCACCACTCCACCGTAATTTATTCCAAAAATTTCTCCGGTTTATTCGAATCACGTCAGCGGGTGAAAAAATCAGGGAATGGAAAATGAAATCTACCAATGTGTTTTTCAATCTTTTGGAACTTTGTGATGATAAAGAACTGCCACTCAACAATCGATCTAACTTTTCTACTGTGATGTTTAAAAAATCAATATGTCGAGGATTCTTTCGATCAAGTAAACATGATGGTTTCAGTTATTTCAGCTTTTGGAAAAAACTACCTGAGGACGAACAATGCAAAGAAGTATGATTTATTTGATTACTAAGCACTTGAATTTTAAGGAATGTCTTGTAGCCTGGTGGAGCTTAAGAATTTAATTTTTAGTGAGTATTGAAGAAAAAGACGAAAATAGAATGAAATTTTCTATCAGTTCTATATTATAAGCTTTGAAAATTATCTTGGTAGTTGTTTATATCATAGTTGTTTTGATGATAAATTGAAAACTGAAATCTGTATGCCATTCATATTCATATTCATACAAAGGAATGGCTACCTATGTTGTATTAAGTCTGTCTGTATGTCCATGTCTTGCTGTAGAAAAGGGCAAAAAACGTGTAGAAGTGATCTTCATGTAGCTTTATTATTAAAAATTTAATTTTCATCTAATGAAGTGTTACAAGTTACTTGATTATGATTGCCTAGAATTGCCTTAAGGACATAAAGACAAAATATATGGGCTGACCTACACACCCACTAAGGTCTACAATTGATTTTTGGGGTGGTGTCCGGAAATTCAGCGGTCCAAAACAGTTGATACACTGTAAACTAAGTGCTTTCTCGCTAATCGTGATTAATCGTTAATTGTACTCTAAAACATACGATTACTAGTATGAATATTAGGCTTTTCCAAAAATAGGACCCTCCCCCTCCCCAGTTGAGTATTCAATTCCATCTGGTCGTATAACATCAGAAAAATCGATTGTAATTCTCTAGGGTACGAGAATTACAACACCATTTCTTGAAAAATCCATTGCTACCAGGATACACGAAGAAAAAGATTAATTACTTACTCTATTATAAATAGTGTCTAATAAATCTATCACCATCTCTTGGTTATAAACATGATACCTTAAGGAGCCAAATTTGCGCGTGGATTTATGTTCACGAATTGATTCTTTCTTGTATTTATCGTGGATTTATTTTTGCGAATCGTGACTTTGATGATTTTTCGCGTGGATTTATTTTTCCGAAATTTATATCTATGGGGATTTTAGTGTAAAAAATTCAACCCTAAAAATAACGAAATCAGTGAAAAATCATGCAAATGATATTCCAGTCAAGTTTGTTATAAGATATTTCGTGAGGATTTAATATATCGCGAATTTGGCCGAAAATCGCGAAAATTTGTCCCGCAAATAATTAGTCTCCTTAAGGTAATCTATTGTTTTTAATTTGTAGGCTGTACATTCCCGCTGTAAAAGAGTATTGAAAGAGAATTTACTAGTTCTAACATCCACCCAAGCTTCCACTGACGACGAAAAGATTGACAATATAATTTTATCAATAACACAAGTCATGTATTTGAAGGATATCATGAAGATAGATCATGAAACTAACGTTTTGTTTTTCAAAAGTCTCTCAGTCGAAAATCTCAAGGAAGACACCATAAAAGCAATACCAAAAAGACTAAAGAAGGAGTTTGGTTCTTTTACAAAGTAATGCTTATTTTAACAATTATATGTAAAGTGAATCTTGTATAATTCAGTGCTTGAAGAATTGCGCGCACGCTCGTGTCAATTATGCACGTACCGTGCATAATATTAGTTATTCTCGAAAAAGAATTCGTTGAAATATCAAAACTTAAGTGGTCGAATCAAGAGCTCGCACTTTGGAAAAAATGTTAGCGAACAGAAATGAAAATCAGCAAAAACTTGTATTTAAGGTGGAAGGTGGTAGGACACCATTAAAATGTGAAAATTTCAACTTTTTAATTTTCATATAAACAAACAGCCTAACATATCTTCTTTCTATTTTTAACAATGCGCGTGCGCAGTTCAAACTTCAAATGATCACAAGTAATGGAAACACGATTTTGCTGAGGTCACTTTAGCCTATAGCTTGCCAATAGTGCAACTTTGCAACTTTGGCAAGCTTTGGAAGCGTAGAAGCTCTACGTTTCTAAAGAGCGCGAAGGTTATTCGTTTCAATTTCAAACTTAGTTTTAGACATCTTTTAGTTGAAAGTTGTGTAAACGGTGAAATGTAAAAATATCAACTGTTCATTCACTATTCAAACTTGATTTTCTCAAAATCATACCCTCGCTATTTCAAACATAAGTACCACTTGAATGGGAAAATGAATTCTAACGAAACTTTACATGGGTAATGTAAATAACACGAACAAAGGAATAACCCAATCTCTACTGGATTTACGGATTCTGAGATCTTCTATAGGCACATGAATAATTGAAAACAATAATTGAAATAAAATAGAAGTGATAGGAACCAATTTTTGGAGGCTTTTGATAAGGAGAAACAAAAAAAAAGTTCGAAAAAATTCTTCCCAGGGTCTGTATACCTAAAACGTTATGTTTGGGGCCTTTTCAATTTTTTAGTTTTAATGGTGTCCTACCACCTTAAAAGTTCTGAAGTTTCAAATTAAAAGATTGATAATGGAAGTTTCGCTGTAGCTGTTTATTTTTATAGTATTTTCATTCTCTTCCGTTTCCACTTCAAACATCAAAGGTTTTTCGACGTCTACTGATATTTTGCTTGTGAAAACTTTCTTATGAAATTGATTTACAAATCATTAAAACAATACCAAAACGCTTCGCAATTGGCTTAAAAAAAGGCTCACTAATTGTCTTTCTTGCTCTTTCTAAAAAAATTGTGTTAACGTCGAAAAAAATAATTGCTCAACTTTGCAAATTTCTTCTTGTAGCAAAGTCTAGAAAGTGTATCCACGCCCCAGAGTTCTCATAAAGCTTTATAATGAATCTATTTGGAGTTCAACCACGTACATGGTAAAATCTACGAACTACACTTACCGAAAGTTAACGCGCACGAAAACAACGTCGTGCACGCAAACATATATTTACGTTTACCTACCGGGTGAGTCAAAAAAAAGTTGAAATCTTTGAGCACATATCGTGAGGCAACCAAAGAATATTTTTATTTCAATCTTTTTTTTTTTCATGTAGGGAAAAAGCTAACTTAAATTTTGGTTATATAGTGCTATGATTTTTATCCAGTAGACCAAAAGTTATAACCAAAAATATTTGGAAATGAGGTTCCAAAAAAGCTTAAAAAACGATCAAAATGACAAGCAAGTTTGACAGTAAAACAGCTTTTATTTCTTAAAGTGTAGATTAGGAAAATACATCATGTAATGGTTCATGGTATTAATAAAACATCTAAGTAAACATAATTACACTTCCTGGTAGATAACATGTTGTATGTTCTTGAAATAAACCATTTTCATGAAAATAGAATAATTTAAGTTAGTCTTTCCTCTATATAAACAAAAAAAGATTGAAATAAAATATTCTTTGGTTTCCTCACAATATCTGCTCAAAGATTTCAACTTTTTTGTGACTCACCTGGTATACGAAAAAGGTGTACGCAAATTTTAAATTCTTCACGCCCTGTAAGTATCTTTGGTTCTTATCAACTTCCTTCTTACTTCCCAAATATAGATATATCCTTATGGCACTAATTGAACAATGGAAGTATGCGGTATCTTGCAAAAATACAAGTCTATCAACAATCTGGTGTTATCCATTAGTATTGATTCATCTTCTCTACCAAGAGTTACAATCTAGTGAAATTGCTCCTGAATTCCCAAGAAAATTTGACAACATTACTTGTGGATTGCATGGTTTATCTCGATGGACTTTTGATGATGAATTTCTAAAGTGAGTTTTTTTTCACATAAGTACATAGCAATTAGTATTATCTTTTAGTTTTGCCTCCTGAATATTATTGTTTCATTTTGTTTTGCTCAGGATATGTGAGTGTATACTCAGTCTCAAAAGTTTTATTCTAAATTGCGAACCCAAGACAAACATAGTATCTCCGTTGTGGTTTTACTTATTTTAGGGAGACATTCAATAATTTGTATCAACTAAAAACTTGCTTGCGTGTGGATTCCTACCTTCAACTATCTTTACTGCATGTAATGTACCCGCATCATTTGGTTAAAGTTGTGGAATCTGGATATTTTGCAAAGGATTTTTTGGTTAAAACAATCGCTTCTCAGATGAGCACAATCTGGAAGAGAACTGACTATGTATGTACTTCGTTTGAATTAGACGTACGTAATTAGATTTACGATAGCCGCTCCAGTTATCTTTGAACTGTTATCAATGAGATTCTGCCTTCCTGGAAAAACCTTCAAGAAACCTTGTGAAATTGGCGGTGACGTAAGTTTCACCACCGAGAGCCTTATACCGGCGTCGAAAGATCAGCGCTTTCACCCCTCGGCCACGATCCACAAACACAATAATGTTTTAAACCTCGGGATGGGCTTTTTGATATAAACAGTAGAAAGATAGGGGATAAACGTTGAAGCACAGAAATGTACCATGTATAGAAATGTATAGAAATCTGAAATATTTTGTAATATGTATTCTGGCAAAATTTCACCATCCAGCTTATTCTGGATCAAAAGTTATGACAACAAAAACAAATTTTCAAGAAGTCACCGATTGCAGGCTACCAGGTACCATCACCCACGTGACTCAAAATTGCCATATCTCTAATCTGATAGTCCAATAGGCCTAAACTCTTCACCTTTTCACAATAAATCTCCGAAACTAAATTATAATTTTTTTTTAAAGTTATCCTATATTTTAGGTGTGGGTTACAGTAGCTTGAGAATAACTTATTATTTGATATTGAAGCTCATAGACATTCAAGATTGTTTTTTTGTATTGCAGATTCCCGATATCAATGTGGCTTTGACACAGCTTAAATCAAGTTATGATGATCATTCTACATCGAAACTGGATTCAAAAGAACTGCAAGTTTCTTTTATTTTTTTAACTTTTCCTTTAGTTAAATGTTAGGGTTATAGACTCTGTCGCCGAATTTATATGTTTAAATTATATGACTAATTTTGTCTCAAGAATTGAGATGTAGAAATTATTTTCAAATTCTTGTCTAGTAATTCTCATTTTTGTTTTTTAGATGTAAACTAGTATTGGCTCATATTGACTTTGTAAACAGTCTAGGAATGAACGTTCTTTTTAATGAAATGTCGTGTGCACTATATAGTACAGCAGTTGAATGTACTACTGCAACATTCCAACTTCTAAAACGTACTGGTGATGAAGATGTTATCCGAAATTGTGGTAAAAGCATTTCTGATAGAACTGGATTGATCTTGCATTCTATTGAAAGTTTCTTAAACCTTCACGTAGAGTGGATTCACCAGAACGAGGAAGATATTTTACAAGAACTAAACGTATGTATCTTTGTCAAGGATCTTAACTAGCAGGGTCCTAAAAAAAATTTGAATTAATACTGTCTGATATTTTTTTCAGTTTTTTGACAAGTTGCTTCAGTTGGAAGTTCTCAAAGATGTGCCAGGTTTTGATTTTAGAAAGATTTCTGTCATTGTGCATGAGCTATTGGTCAAAAACACAGAACAATTAGTAAGTTGAGTTTTTGAGTACGGATTATATGTGAACTAAAGCAACACAAGCATAAGTTTTTAACTATTCACTTCTCTTTTAAACACCACCTTTTTTTCTAAGGACAAACATCCCTCCTGGAGTTACTGTGAAAAAACGTCTTTCTAACGTTGGGAAAGGTCAAAATTGATGTATAACTTATGAATAACTTATCAAAAGACATAATTTCGTAATTCGTAATTCGCGTATTTGAAAGTTGGAAAGGATTTGATTTTAGATTTGATCTTGGATATAGTTCTGGAAAAACTGATTTAGCAAAATATTTCTTTTGGGTCCAAACTTAACCCTTTCCTGATTGAGAATAGGAAAAAAAATTATTTTCAGTTGGAATTTTTCCCAACTCTAAAGTTGAATATCACTCGAACTAGACCGATTTAGAGGCTCAAATTAGGCTCGATGGAAATAAAAAAAATGTTTTCTTTCATTTTGGTGATTTAAAACTGCAACTCTCCCACGTGGGGATAAGTGGTCACACGTTATTTAAGGGTTAAAGTAACGCCATGAAATTAACCTCTCTAAACCAGGAGACTTTTTAAGCCGCTCTTTCCATTCTAAGTAAAGCAGGCGTTGAATATACAAACTCTAAACCATTAATAAATTAATTAGTTGATTAAGGGAATGCTGTCGAGACAACAAAATATTGTTGCAATCAAAATTAAATGACGAAGTGTCCCTCAATTGGTCCTATTTGTATTTTTCAGTACAAACAACGTGTTGAGAAGTTCCTGAATATTTATGGTAATCTACATAGTTACAATATGGGCACGAGTAATATCTTCCAAGAAAATTGTGAAAGACTTCTCAAGAATTTGTTCTCTGTAAGTTTGCTGTACCCTATTTCCCCACATACAGACGCACCGCTTCAAGCAAAGACAATTGATTTAAAAATAGATAAAAATGGGGTCTTCGACAAACTTACACTATTTGTTTCAGAGATATGAGCGTTTAACAAATGTGGCCATTTTATTGTTATAATCTGCTAATATCAGTACTTTCGATTAGCTTTTACAGGACATGAAATTTACTTTTAGAAATTCGCCTTGCTATCAATGAATGGTATATGTAGTTTCTTTCTGCTAGATGTGCCATTGCTGAGTTATATTGCCTTCAGTGTTCAGAATAATTATCTGTGACGTTTTTCGATTCTCAAACTACAATACGGAAACCTAACAAATCATAGCATTTCTTGATATTAGTCATTGAAGTTAATTCATTATTGGTAACAGTTTCATCAAAATGTTAAGTTCAAAGTGTTGACGTCAGCACAAATTTACTTTTTATGCTCAATCTGCTGGATCAGCTAGAAAATTCAAATTAAACCTTCAATATTTTACTTTCAAAGGGACCATTGATAGCCTTAAAAAGACCCTTTAGTCTGTAAAATACACACTTGCACAAAAAAGTTTTGACACTAAAGATTTATTTTTTGAAATCTTGGACAATACTCTACAAGTCACTGAGTTCAAAATTTAGGCGCAACATGCCTTAAACTGGGGTGCTCTTATGGGTGATAGGGTGTAGAAATTCAAAGCTATAATTTTCACAGGTTTCGAACTTCGTCTCGGCACACGGCTATTGCCGAGGTTTTTGCAGAGGGATATTGTTCTTTTCCGCTATCTGCATCGGCAATAAAATTCCGAGGAAAATTTACTTTGACCCAAACTAATTTGATAAAGAAAGTAAACTATTTCAATGGTCTTTTGAATAAACTCCTTCGTTTTCCTTCGTTTAAAAGTATTTTAAAACCGATCTTTCTGACGTAAGTGAAGAACGACGAAAAAATAGAAGCAACTTACTTGACGTGTAGAATCTTTTGTGAATTTTAGCCCCGTTCACTAAAGTTTGGTAACATTCAACCGTTACGTAACGCACTTTTAGCAGAATTTGAAAAAAATGAATGTACTTTTTAAGCTTCATACTCTGGCAAGTTTCTTCAACCAACTCTTTGTAGATCAAGAGTTATAGCAAAATCAATTTTCAGTGATTTTAGCCTGGAAAGTGCTCAGCAACAACACCCACGTGACTCAAAATTACCATAACTCCAGACCTGGTTCGAAATTTTCATAGAATAAGTAAAACTAAATTGTTTCAAACAAAAGATAAAGTAGGCCGAAGCCTACTTTATTGTTATCAAATCTTTTCTTCAGCCCCTCACCATGCTGAATAGGGTTAAAATGAATTCACAATTCGATTGACATTGAAACTCCTGGAAAGATTTACCACAACAAACAAGTAATGTGATATTCTCTCGTAAAAAGGAGATTCTTTCGAAAATTTAATGTTACAAAAAGTATGCATTATACTAAAGTTTAATTTAATCTTGCAGGAAAATAGTGATGGTACACATTTTGCTAAAGTAATTGAATATCTGGACCAAGGTGAAACGGTGTTCGTAAAAGCATTGCTTAGAGAATGGCACCAGGCTGCCAATCCAACAGACCAGTTGAGACTTATTTTGATGCGACCCCTTATGAGAGAAATATTCAAATTCTTTTGTAAGTCCAATAGTTTATTTCTTATTGTTTAATTTTTATCAATATAAAGTTGAGACAAGACTTAAAATCTAGATATAATGTTTTTTAATCACGATTGTGTATGCACTTATCAATATTTTTTAGATGGAGACCCCCCTGTGTATCTTCGACAAATGGTTAGAGACATAGAATTCGTACTGAAGAAGCATTTTGAATTGTTGGAAAATGCAAATCTAACACTGGAGGGTGTGGCATTTCTCAAACAAGAAAGAGATTATTTTCTTGACGCGTTTAAACCTTGTGTCAAATTAAATGAGTTGGAGAATGTCCAGAAATTTCTCAAACAAAGATTCAAGGAGTTAGATCACTTCAATAGTTTGAAAGCTGCATTGCAGTATGTCATCGATTTTTGTGGTGAAGAATTGATCAGTAAAATAGGTGAGGTCAATATGTATAGGTTATTTTACCAGTCGTAGGAGTCACAATAAGTCAAAAAGAAAATTTTTGGTTTTAAAGAAAATCCATGGAAGTGTTTTAGCTCCAAAGGAAACAAGAGCACTTGTTTCTCTCGCTCACTTTTTTTTCTAGTATTTTCCTTTTTTCAGTATTGCTCAACAATAATAACATCTTTAATTTTGTTACGTTGCGAACCGCAAGTCTTGTGTTGTAAGTTGTGAAATCTCTTCTCCTGTAGCAATTCAAGATTGAAAAACAGTCTATTCAGTCTATTCAACTGACTAGGCATAACAAGGCCGAGGTGCGTCTTGAGTTCCGTGAGAGTCATAGCTTCTGAGCTAGCTTAGGGCTATGACTGAGCAACACTTGTTTTCCCATAATATTAGAATACAAAGTTTTTCAATAGACAAAGGTACGTTAAAAGTGCGTGAGTTACACCTCGTAATCTAAAAATACTTTTCGTCTAATTTTAAATGAAATTTTTGATATTGATTTATAAGCACAACATCTTTTGGTTTAGACATTCTAGTGAAGATAAACCAAGAGCTGGAATTTGAAGTCATTGAAATGCAGTTGAAAGAAACCAAGACACACTTCTCAGTAGAACCAGATTTTGAGCGGTTCTTTTTGGCGTTGCATAACAACAATATTTTGTCGACCTTTCTTTTTGACCAGTTTTTCTGGTACAGTGAAAAACCAAAAAGAAACAATGCCGCCATGTTTCACAAAATTCCTCAGAAGCAAAAACGTTTTCCTAAAGATATCATCATCGCTGATTTGTTCGGAGTACCTTTGGATCAACTTGCTAAGTTTATGACTGCCTTATTGAGACAAGATATAACCTTGGGAGAGGTAATAAAACGTTTTATGGACAACGCTGACAACACATTGGATGAATTAAATCGATTGTGTATATTCTTCGGTCGATCTAATGTGATTCGTGCAAATAATGCAAATATCGAACTAACGTCAAAGAAAATCATCGCTGTAATGAAATCCAAGGAATGTGAAGAAGTGGCAAAAGAAATTTTGTATATACAAAAGGAGCTCAACTTGAAAGGCGACTTCAACTCTTTGAACAAGTTAAAGAAAAAGGTGAGTTGGATATTGAGATTGTTACTAAACTTTTTGCTATGGTTTGTTTACCATCCTATTGGCATTATTTTGTAGGTTGCATCTGAACCTGGTCGTAAATTATCAGAGATCACGAAAGGTTACTGTGATGATATTGAAGCAATTCATAGAGATAAAATCAACTTGGCAGATATCTATTCTACGATCAAAGAAAGTCTACCGTTTATCAAGTGGCTTCGTAAGACATTGAAAGGTAAATAAATGTTCGACGTTAGGTGTTATTTTTAATTTTGCAACAGTCGAAGTTGAGAACCGTTCTTTGCATTTTCTTGCTTTTCTTGTTATTCGTAAATCTTGTTTGACAAACTATTGATATTGCAATTTCTTTGTATTTATTGCAAAACCTCATTTCGTATTTAACAGGTAGTCATGAAATCAAAACGAGCGTGGACATGATGAAAAACGCTGCTGGAGAGAACAACCAGGAAATTTATTTGGTCAAATATTTTGATGAATGTTGTTCTGCTTTTATACCTGTCCTGTTTGGATTAGACGAACGTTCAGGTTTTGCAGACTTCCAAGATGCTTGTAATGATGTTAAGGAAAATATTGGGAAAAACAGAGCACTTTTGCAGGATATGGTGAATATTTTTGTGCTTTTCCTTGAATCCTTTGGATAATGAATTTATTTGAATTTTAAAATCATATAATTTTGTTTAATAGTGTGAAGTAAACAAAGCCTTGGATTGGTTCAAAGACGCGTACGAATCGCAGACGTCTTTTTCGACAGGAGCACTTATGGAAACTAAGAATGCCAATCGATTTGGTAGCTACTTCATTGGTAACCATAAGAAAGCGATTAATGAGTTCTTGACTACCACTATTCAATTAGATCAAGTAATTTCGTTTCGTGTCCGTGTAATTAAGGGTGGCGTGGAAAACACGGAAACACGGACTCTATCAGATATCAATGATTTGCAAAGTCGTTTGATGTTATTGGGACATGCATCTTTAGGAGAGGGAAACGAAAGAACAAATGATGACAGGGAAATACAGTTCTCTTTGAAGGTATGAGAACATTCAACCGTTACGTAACTTACTTTGAGTAAAACTTCCTCCCCTCCCCCTCCCCCCTCCTAGCGTTACGTAACGATTGTATATGGTTTTATATGTAACCTGCCATTTAGTGCTGCTCTAAAAAATTGTTGTGCTTGATGTGGAACAAGTATTTAATTGATATTTTGAGGAAGTGTTAGTCGTAGCTTTGCCTTTTCATCTACTACTGAAGCTACAAAAAATATTGAAACGACTCTGATTTTTTTTTGTCATTTATACCAAAAGGTTTTGTGTCATCAGTTAGTTAATTAGATAACCTGATTATATACCTCTAAGCCTTCCCTAGTCAAGTCTGACCATACATTTTTGCAAACATAACGTAGTTATAAAACCGTGTCAAGGCTATTCTTAACAAGGGATATTATATGATTTTGTTTTAGCACGCCGATTTAGCAAAACAATTGGGTAGTGCTTATGTTTCTCTATGCGAGGCTGGAGATGCTAGTTATTTTGATTGGTCGTTCCATTTCGAATTCAACATCGAAGATGGGCAAGAATGTTTCGCTGAAGTGCAAAATCAAATCGACAGATTGGAGAATCGCTTGTCCGAATGGAAAAAAGAACTTGAAGATTATAGGGATAGGTTTCCACTAACAAATTTTTTCAGTAACAAGCAGTGTCTTGTGCTTCGAAAACAACTTCATCCTTTGAAAGAGAGCATGAAAAACTTGAGAACCATTCCACCGCAAGTATTCACTTTGCTGAAGTTTGTCCATAAGAATGTCAGTCCTAAAGCTATTGAGAGAGCTTTCTATGCTTCATTCCTTGATTACCAAGAAGACGAAAGAGACGATTGGAAAACTGCTGAAAGTAACGATGATAGTAACTTTATGTTACTATCAAAACCAGAGATCAAGAAATACTTAAATGAATTGGTTGATGAATATGCCATTGATGAAACTGTGGCGAAGGCATCTTTCATTAATATGATACCATTTGTCATGAATGATGCAATCATCTGGTGTCAGAAACAGAGAGACCCTGACAGTGATAAAATGTATGATGATGCCGACACGTTTGATGATGAATTGGATAAGCTTTACGCTCCTGAAGATGATATGACCGATTCGGATGAAGAAGATGTAAAGCCTACCAATTTATCAGAATGTAAATATTTAGAGTTGGAACAGCTTGGAAAATTTATATCAGAACTCAGTAAGTTGTGGTATTATGTAATTGAATTTGCAACGTTGATGATTTTTTTAGCAACGCTTTTTGAATTCTCATTAATTAATAAAATGTTCTTCTTGGAAAATGAAATCAAATTAAACTGTAATTTAAACAAAAAGAGCGTTCTTTAAAGCAGACACAACTTAATGGTGGAAACTGCCAAATGAATTCCCTCAAAACTATAGTGACTTTGAATAGTATGTTTTTGTTTTTGTAGAGAAAATTTCGAGAGAAGTTGGAAGAAGATCTCCATATTTTGTAAAGGACGAAGAGAAAAAGATTTCTTTATTGATAATACCTCGCAGTATGTAAAAATTTCAATCATTTCTGCGAAATAGCATCCTTTGTTAATTTCGTAATCCTTTAGTGTCCTTCCGTGGTTCCAGTTAGCGTTTGGTAATTAGAAATATGGCAAAGTAGATTGCAGAAAGTCCTACAATGTTGGTATTCCTAATCCTGCTAAATCGTTTAAAATTTCGCCAAAACTAAGAGGATGCAATTTGCGTTGTCGTTAATACGTTTTGTTGTGGTTAACTGAAATTGTTGAGGAAATTTACGTTGTTGTTGATACATTTTGTTTGGGCTCAATGCATCTTGCAGTCCATTCAAAACTTAGATTCGCTTATTTAACATTTTATTTTGTACTTTAGATGAGATTCTGAAAGCCGTCGCCCAAATCTACTTACAAGATGGAGATTTTCCTAATCCTGGTGAAGTCCTTTTGTGTAATGATAATGTCACCATTGAACAGGTAAACATTCGTATTCTTGTAATTTTCCTATTCGTAAATTGTACCTTTTTATGTGGAGACTCTTACTTTACAAAACTGTGTTTATTCGATGTTTTTCACCATATATTAGTCATAAGGAACTATGGGTAATTTCATAAGTGTTAAGATAACTTTTTGATTTTCAACTAAGCCGGTAGTAATAGTTCATGTGTTGGAGATAGGAAATTAATGCATATGGTAAAAACAACAATCAGTTCTCTGTTATCTACTCTGTTATCAAGGAGTTTGTAGTGAATAATTATTAACCAAAAAAGTTGAATAGAAAATAAATTTTTCTTTATAGATTGACTTGTTCATCAAATGTGTGACCAAAACTGAGACTGGTCTATATTGCATGGTATTTGCGGATTCTTTGCCGTATTCAATCTGCGAAACAGTTATTGAAGGTCTGCGTAAAAACAAGCATAGAGGTATCAAATCTTTCGTAATATCAAGACGTTTTCTGAAATTTTTAAGGGTATATTTAGCTTACTAGCCTAGCACTAGCTAACATCCATGACATAGACAACACCGGAAAAGTATTCGAAGGTTGAGGCCTGAAACAAGCTCTGCCTAATTCCAGGAATTACGGCCCTGGTTACACAGTACAAACGTCTAATTTAGCAGGGGTCGAAATAAGGCTTTTTTGACTGGTCGGTTATTTTAGTGATCCACTTAGGTCAAGGACACCCGAAGGCCCACCATGGTTGGGCCTGAGGGGCATGAAATGTTTTGAGATTTGATGCCCTTAGATTGCCGGAAACACAACTTAAATATGAAATAACCACAGCAAAATAAAAAAATAACTAAACTTTGGACGGTTAATTTCTTGAAATCTCAAATTTTCGGGTCGGTTATTTTAGTTTCTGGTCGGTTTTTACCGATAACCGACCGTTATTTCGATCCCTGCTAATTTGTAACCTACGCGACGTAATGTATTGTGTAATGTAATTATTGACGGTATCGTAACGATTTCAATAAATGTTCCTGACAAGGCAGCCTGACCTTCTTGCTTTTCTTTCTATACGGTTATATTCAAGTTTCGTAGCTAAAAGAGTTCTTTTATCTTGTAGCAGAACTTGGATATATTATCTTTACTACTTACTACCTTAATGATATTTCAGAAAAAATAAATTTTAAGAATTATCGACTAATTGTTTTATTTTCAGACATGAACCATTTGGTGATCATCTGTACTAAAGAGAACGAAACACAATCTCACTTACCGTCAGCTATGGAGTCACACCTTTCCAAAGATTTTGCTACTGTTCGTGATGATTCCTTGCTTAAAATAATGAGTGACAGACTGGAAACTGAACAATCAGATAGCCTGAAAGCTGCAGATGTCGACGAGAAAAGGTTCACTATTGATCATTCTCTTTTAGAAGTAGTCAGAAAAATGAAATTTTTGATCTACTCTTTCTTCTGTATTGTTATAATTTATTGTCAGAAACTTGCGGGAGGAAAATTTTGCCGTTGATGGAATGGAAAACTCTCCAATAAATTTGACATTTGATGACTCAACTAAACATCATTTTTTTATATTAAAAGAATGAGATTTGATATTAAAGGAGTTATTTATTTCAGTAGTTTCGGCATCTACCTTTGTAGAGTCGAAAATTGTCTAACTCAAAAAAAAAAATTGAATTTCACTGAATAAAATTTCATTTTTAGCTGAAAATCTTGCCGGAAATTTAAGGAGTTTTTAAAAAAACCGCGAAAAATGTGTAATTGTTTTCCCGCGAAAAGTTCTGACGATGTAACTCCATTCATACATTTCACCAAAATTTGCATTTAATTTTCATTTGGGTATGCTTTTAGATTCAATGCAAGAATAATCAAGTCTGAACGTGGAGGTATGGGAAAATCTATGTATGTTAATGAAAAGAAATTGAAATTAGAAAAGAAGATGAACGAGGTTGATGAAATTAAAGAACGGCGAAGAAGAAGCAACAAAGATGATGTTCTAGTTATTATTCCTGTACATGATGTTGAAGTAAAGACAGATGATATTGTTGATTTGTTGTGTTCTTATGAAGAACAAGTTGAGAATATTTTTCCGAGGATTTATCATTTTGATATTGCTCCCTTGGTAAGTGTCAATATAATATCTTTTGTGTAATTTGTCTCGAACGGAAGACAAACAACTATTCTTTTCTTGTATTACTACAAATTGATATTTTACGCAGTATGACTTTTTTGTTGCGTCGTCTAATTTTTTTCCTCAAAATTTTTCTTATCATTTGATAATGAAAAAAGAATTTTGACAAAATATATTAAATACCGCAATGAAAAAGACAAAGTTGATTAGTTTTTGACCCTTTAAAATATTAGTTACATGCAAAATGAAAATAGATTCTTTTAGAAATTCCAAAAGTTTCGTTGAATTTCATAGCGAAAATACTGTGTATTACTCGGATTGTAAATACCATAAGGGAAGAAATTTTGGCGGGTTTCATTTTGGCGAATCCAAAACAAAAATTAATTTAGCGGGAATTAATTTTGGTGAATCTCCTTTGCAGGACGTCTGAATGGTGTATTAGGCTGAAATTGTTAGCTTAACCACATTGATTTTGGCGAATGTAAAAAAAATGAATTTTGGCGAATTCCTTAAAAAGTAAATTTTGGCGGGAATTAATTTTGGCGAATTTTCCTCGATTAATTCTCGCCAAAATTTGTTCCCTTAAGGTATAAACTGGCAATGGCTGCTTTATATTTTCTTTCTCTAATGATGTTGTTTATGTCACGCTTAGGTACGTAAAGGATTGGATAATTTGGTTTTCAATATTGTTTTATTGGGCTGCTTGCAAACACGAACTGGCAAAGTTTGGCGTAAAAATAATTCTGATTTATGCATATTTGAAATAACTGAACAATCCAGCAAAAAAGTAAGTAGTTTAGAATTTTCCGTCTTGATAATTTTCTTTTTGTACAACTTTGAGACAAATAACAAATTGACGTGGAAATATATCTATTCGCAGGGGCGTACCGTGAAAAATAAAAGGGGGGGGGGGGGGGATCGGGTTTGAGAATGAAAAGGGCACAGTTTTTTAATTTTTTTTACTAGCTTGGGATCAAAGGAACTAAAGCCCTGGGTGAAGCTTATTTTTTTCATGTGCAATGCCGTAATTATAACTCACTGTAAATATGGCCTTCACATTTCAAGTTTCTACAAGAATGTTGCGATACGATATTGGTTAAAACAATAGCGACAAAAAAAACGATAAAAAAAGAACCAATCAGAAAACATTTTGCAAAACCTTCAACAATGAAATATGTTTGGATGTTATTTATCGTTTTTTAAGTTTTAGTCAAAAAAAGAACACACAGTTTTAAAGGAGGGGGAGGTCGACTGCACCCACCGACTCTCCACGGTACGCCCCTGATTTGACAAAACTTACAATTTGTGCAACTGTCCTGGGGATTACTTATTGCTATTATTAATACAAAAAATTAATGCTAATTGCTTTAGGCTTTTGATGGATATTTGTTGAGTATTATTCCTTCCATCAAATGTTGTTCTCCGGAAGAAGCTGTACGATTGAGAAAAGGTAGGTCAGAAATGATAACAACGTTATGAGTAATATAACTGCTTAGTAGTTTATTCTAATGATTTTCATTTCCAAGTTTGTTGTTTCCCGAGAGTTTGGCAAACTTTGAATCATGCGGGTATATGACGTCCAGGTAACTATGGGCTATCTAACAATGGGCCTTTTTGAGCATTGAAAGCATGGGGGTGCTCTTTCGACCTCCTAAAAGTCTAAACTAGAACAATTTAAGAAAACTCGGAACATTTAAATTGAATCGGGCAAATAGAAAAAAATTGTATGTATTTTTGAATATTATGCGGGCACAAAGAACCTCTGTCATGCTTAATAGGGTTAAGGGTCCTAAAGCCACTTAAACTACAAAATTTTAACCCTAAAGTTATACAGACCTTTTTTCCCATTTCAGGTGATGATTTGAACAGAGTTTCATTAAGAAAATTAAAATCACAGCCTTATCAACGTGTATACCATTACTTGTGGTATTATGCTATGAGCGGGAACCTCGCAGACTTTTTTTATGTGGAAGGCATGGAATCTACTGACTACGAAAACATACTTCAACTACTCATTAAGTAAGATGCTTACTAATTACATTTTCGTTTCCTACACGTGGTATAAAAACTATTTGCTAGCTATACAGGGTTTCTAAAAAATTATACCCAGTGAATACCCAATGACTCACTTTGTGCTGTACATTATAAATAATATCTTTTTCTGACATCATTAATTTTTATACGAAGTATAATTGATATTTGAGATTATAAATTTAGTGTTATAATATAATTAACACTTATCACGATATTTTGATTATTTATTATTTACTGCATATAAGAATGAATAATGTGGGAAACAATTATGATAATTTTGTAATATACAACAAAATAAATTTTACTAAGAAAGTGAATAATTAGGTATACTTTTACGGACACGGTATATACTCAGTTTTCGTGTTTATTTCTTAAATTGAAAATGAGCTTTGCATTTTTTTAATTTTATCCAATTTGAAACCATAGCTCACAAAGTTTTGGCTTTTTTAAGATCTAAATCTTCCAGCCAACCTATTTATAAACTTATGTTGAATAAATGTTTTATATAAAAATCTCCAAGCAAAAAAATGCTAGGGCAAAGAAAACGTGTAGATTTAATCTTAATTCAACCTATTTTTTCAGCTGGTGCAGCATTGCAAACCCATCCTGGCTTGAACTTCAGAACTTCGTTTTCTTTTTCAACGAACAACTGATAGATTTTGAAATGAATTATTATGCCAATTACGCCGAAGAATTTCCTGGCTTTAAAACATTTGTTGTAAGATTCATGTTGTTGATGGCTAAGGTAAGAATCCGAAACATATGTTATATCTAAGTGAAGATTGCATATTGCTTAAGGTAATAACAGCAAAAATTAGGGATGGGGGGGGGGGGGGGGCTGTGAAAATTTGTGCCTGAAAATTGAAAATTAGCCACATATTTTAAAATCTTTGTAAATTTTGCTAATTGTTTCCCAAATTCGAGGATTCTTTCTGCTCAAGAATGTGACTTTGTGGCGCCCTAACCTCCTCTCTTCCTGCCTTGTCTGCCTATGGAAAACTGTTTTGGAAGATCTTCAAATCAATCTAGTTAATATTTCTTTTTGTAACATCAGAGAAGTTTTGAGCAAAGCCTGGGTAGTGAAGTCTTCTTCTTTTTTTGTGACAGGACTTTGCAACAAGATCGTTGACAGAGAGTGATGAAACAAATCAACACATGGTGGAACTCAGACGTCGCTGGGAACAAAGGTAATTGCTGTCATCTATGTAGAAGCTGTCAGATATTGTTAAGCGTTGAAATCCACTTCCTGCCAAATTTGAGACAAAATATTCTGTTTTTCATGATCATGTCTATCTCGATTTTTTATTCATATTAGTCGGTTTAGACGAGTTGTGAATGTATATCTTTTATTTAAAACAACAGTCCAGTTATTAATAAATCACTGGTTCTTAATTACAAATGGTATATGTGTTCGAAACCTTGACATCTATCACTCTCGCAGACAGCTTCACTTCCCATTTTCTCCTTACATCTTATATCTCGTGATGTCACCTTTCCTTTGTTTTAGTTCCCATCCTTATTTATTCTTCAATGAAGATCGGAACAATTTTTCATTCTTTGGATTTAACATTTGCCCGGATCCTACAACTCAACTCATGAACTTACTGGATCCTGATACGAGAGAAGTTATTGAAGAAAAATTTATGAGTCCAGAATTATTTAATACAATTCAAGTGAATATGCAAACAGATATTATCAATTTACAGACTAATATCAATGAACTTGACAGGTATGAAATGTCTTCACTGACCCTCAAGCTCTCTTTTACAAGGTTTGACCTCTAAAAATTCCATTTCATCCTTTCCTTAGATTTAATCAATTAATGTTGATGGCTCGCGTATTAGGTGTTGAAGATGTCTGTGATCCTGACCCAACATACGAACTGACATCGGATAACATGAAGAAAATCTTGGCTATTCATATGAGACAACGGTACCTAATTGAGTTTGTGTTTCCTACTCTATATCAGGTGAAATTATGTGCATCTAAGCAAAAGTAGAGTATCCATGGACTCAAGATAATATTTCAAAATTATTTTTATATCTTAACTGTAGCAAGAATTATTTTCATTTCGGTTTTGCATTGAAAATTAACTTTTCCTTTTTGAAGACTGCGAAAGATTCTATCTGAGCCATTACTGGAAAAAAACTTTATTTTAAGTAGTGATTTGTTTGGAAATTTGCGTTGATTTAATTCTTTTTTTGTTACCTTTATAAGATGTGGAATTCCTGTGATTTTGATGGGAGAAACTGGATGTGGTAAAACAAGACTCATCAAATATTTAGGTCAGCTCAGAGCTGGCGCCTCTAACATTCAAAACATGGTGCTTATTAAGGTAAAACTTCTTATTGTAAAGAATTTCCATATGTAACTTGTATAAACAAACAGCTAAATGTAATGTATAATCTCTCACACACCTTATTTTATGGTCTATAAACCAACTTGGATGTGCGAATGAAACTATAGATCCTTTTTGTAAATTTCTTAATTCCTAAGTAATGGAATTCCACCTTAAATACCACTACATTGTCATTTACATTTGTAATCTTTCTAACCTCTTCTTAAAATTCGTTCCTTCGGACAGAGAATTCAGATTTTTCACTCTTCTTTCTGGAAAACTATGACTTTTTTAATCTGCAGAAGATCAGGATTAAATGATCGAAAAAGCGAGACATCACTATCAGGGGCGTATCCAGGATTTTTTCCAACTAGTTCAAAAATTTTTGACTATCCTCCCCCCCCCCTTCACCCCGTTTTTTCATCCGCCCACCTCCACCCTATTTTTAAACCCGCCCCCACCCTCACTTTTTTGAAACCATATATCAACGATAGTCTCTGGTGCCTAATAGAAGGGGGGGGGGGGGGTGAGAATATTA
>JAUBWS010054191.1:0-17122 GCA_032270445.1 Darlingtonia californica
AATGTTACTTAGTGTTTTTTCTGTGTTATAGCTAAATAGATCAATAGATCGCACGCCATACTTTTTCTTCTGCCTTCGAACAAAAGTTTTTTATAGTTTTTGACTTGAATGGAAAATGGTAGGAGATATTCTCGATAGCTACTACTAGACTATTAAACATGAAATTAAAAACCTAAAAAACCTGATAAAAAAATGACATAATATCAAATTTGGTCCTTCTGATTGTAAGATTAAAGAAAATGAACCTGTATAAGTAGAACCAGTGCTGTTAATACGCTGAATTAGATTACTTAACAACAGTATTTAACAAAAGAATCTTTTCCTTTTTTCAGAAACCCGTTATTCTGGTTGCAATTAACCATATTTGGATAAAACTTAGACAATACGAATTCCGTGAATAATTTAGGAAACAATAGAAATAATTAAGTACACAATATTACTTAAGAAGTTAGGCTGACGCCAGCATTCTTAAAAGCAATGGAACACTCTATCTTATACCCGTATAATTCCTTTAATCAGATTCAGGAAAACAAAACGGAAAGGTTGATTCTTTTCATAACATTTTCTACAAAAAAAATTAGATTTTTTCGAATATTTTTCCGCAGTAAAAAAATTATGACTCTATGCTTTTTTTCAAACTTTTTTACCGGTAAAAATTCTCATGAATTTTTTTAAATTACGAGCGCAAATTACTTGGCACTCGTTGCATATTTCGCAAGTCCTCAGAATTCGGAAATTTGGTGCAAACCCCCAAATAAGTCAAATTACGAAAAAAAATATTAAAAGTAACTAACTTCCACTTCTTTTGCACCAACTTTCAATATACATCCCTCTTCTAATGACGAGAGCAGTGATGATTTGTACCCAGACCCTTTGACAAGTCTGTAAACAAAGAAATGTAAGTTTTTGATAATTTGCCCATTTTACCCTATCGCAAACATCAATGTAGAACAAAAGAATGTGATCTGCCGAGTGCCTCTTTTGTTCACGGAAATATCTTTTACTGCTAAACCCTCTCGTAAAAAATCAAGAAAAAGTGCGATAGTTTGAAAGATGTTTGCGGCGTCTTTTGGGGATGGTAGCAACATTTCTTAAAAGTATTTTAAAATTTCGGAAAAGCTTTTTAACGTGCGAAGTGTAGCGCAGCGCATAAGCGAAGAGTCCCATTATCCAAACTCGATTTTAGCAGGTTTTAAGTATTTGAAATGACTTAGGCGTAGAATTTTTTTCGAATATCACCCAAAAATAGGTAATTTCGTTTTGCTGGCTGCCGTACGAGCATTGCGTAATTCAAAATGATACATTTAACTTGTGAGAGTTCCTGACAACAGTAAAGTAAATAGATATTTATGTTGGTCTGTTGAGCGGGTAACTAAAAATAACTTGAAAGTCATGTTTAAATATTGTGAGGTAACTAAAAAATATTTTATTTCAATCTTTTTTTGTTCATAAGGGGAAAGGCTAAATTAATATTAAACATAAAAGTCAGAAGTTCCATATTTCTTGTCTCTTAAAAACATATATTTAGACGTTTCGGTCAGCGTCCACTAACCATCATCAGTAAAAATTGATAATGAGTTGAAATTTTAAGTAAGATCAAACATAGGGTAGTGAGGCCGTTTCAAACATTATAGGTACTACAATTCTCAGCAACTGAAATTCGAATATTTTGTAGAACATAATTATGTACGACATGATTTTTTTGTAAATAATATTTCTTTCGACTATTTCTTCCCTAGCCACACAGTGACTCATCATATTCAGTCATTTGAAGTATGTAATCATCTTTTTCTTCAAACAAAGCTAAAATTTAGCTTTTCAGCATAGACGAGTGCAATTTTATGTAAACTAAACGACAGAGCATGTCAATAATGGTTACCTTAAGAAGGTGAAAATTGAAATTGAATTTTTTTTTACGATTGGCCACCTCAAAATTAGCGAGTTTCGACAATCAAAATAGGATCTGTAAAATATATTTTATTCGTAAACAACAATAAGCTTTAGGTCCGCACTTTAAATTTTGGCCGTTTGAGAGTGCATGATTAACGATTAATTGAACTCTCGTAAACCAATCAGATTTGTTTATTTCTCTTCATCATTTGATTATTCTTTTAATCAAATGCTAACGTTCGAAATACGCACTTAAGCGTTAAACGTTCGAAACACGCACTTAAGCGTAAAACGTTCGAAACATCGTATAAAGGTCCGTGTTATTATTATATTATTTTTTTGTTCTTTTTCATAAGTTTCCAAAATAAATAGGGTTCAAATTAATAATTATTACTTAATCGTAAAATTCTGTAAGTATCAATTTGGCTTAAAGTAAATCGTACCTGTCAGTCGGATATTTCGCGACCTGGGAGTAGTGGCTAATGGGGAGATCGTTTGGAAAAAGGCCCAAAAATATTTGCTGGCAAAATAGCGCAGGCGAAACTCCTTTCTTTATTGATTCTATTGTTTACCACCTGTTTGTTGACAAGGTAACAAGGTGATGACGTCATCATATGATGACAATTTATTTACTAAATGATATCTTATAAGATTTTGTGCACTGAGGAAAAATTTCTTTCGAAAATTTGCAGCCGTTCAAAATTATCAAAAATTTCTACAAAGGGCTAAGTTGAATTAGGAAAGTTTCAAATTCAATCAAACATTAGTGAGAGTCCACCAGCCTCCTTCCTGCTAATTACCAGGCCCTTTTTTAGCCGTTTCAAGCATTATAGGTTTTTTTTTTAGAAGAAAAGTGCGTCCGAGTTTCGGACGCTGCCCCTCTCAATTTTGTCAATTAAAAGTTTTATTTTATCTAAATCTATTAAAAATTGGCGCCTATGTAGGATTCTTTGTTTGGTTAAAAGTGCCCTTTCACTTCTGGAAAATGCCTTTTTTCTGTTCACGGACGCTGCCTTTTTTTTCGAAAATAGGGCTTGGTTACCCAATTAGTGCTCACATCATTGAGTCTGCACATTCACTACGTATGCTCAGTAACTTATTAATAGAAAATAATTCTTTGATGAAAAAACAAACGAAGCAGAAGGGCTGAAATTTTGATGAAACATCAGCTAGAACTAGTGCTTATATCATAAGGTTTGCACATTTAGCTATTTTATATTATTACTGTTTGAAGGGAAGCTATAAAAACAACCCCAATAGAGAAGGCGCTTTTTATAGAAGAGCGCTTGATTGGACAAGTGGTGCTTATGCATGAACTTACGGTAATTTATTCAATCAGATTAATCAAAAACTCTTACAAAATCATGAACTAGATCGAAACCACATTCGAAAACTTGCATTTTCTACGATTTGTAACAAAGAAAATTGAATTAACTTTATTCACTTACAGACAGCCGGCCGCATCATACAGTGTGATCTGTTTTTCTTTTACCGATATTACACCTAAAATGAAAGACATTGATTTATTTAGGTTCTCATTGTAATAATAACTCCAAATTTCGCATATGAAAATGAGACATACATAAGCGAATAAATTTCTGCATGGATTCAACTTTGTCAAGTAGCCTCTCATTTGCTTTTATACAAAAAACAGTGTTTGCTATTTTATTTCGCTGTTGCGAAATCTATCCCTGAATATAATCCGTATGATTTCAATATATAATTATTATTAATAATTATTTGATCGGCTCGCATGTCATGTTAAAACGAAATAAAAACCCTGGGAACATAAAGATAGATTTTTTTGCAGTTTCGTCAAAATTTTAATTGCTAATATTTCAAACTCAGTACTGATATTGGCTATACATAAAGTCTTCTTTACAGTTTATAAGCCTTTTCATATAGTATAATATGTTTTTTTTTTCTAAAATGTGTTTCAAAATTAATGAGTTTAAAGCCTTTAGTCAAAACCCTTGGTTCATTTCTATTCTGGTCTGAAATATAAAGAAAGGGTCACCGCAATAAAGCCTATAAGATCTGAATTTAAAGATTCTGCGAAGCTGCTTTAAAAGGAACAACAATAACCTGAACCACCCGAAACAAACTAATTTTGAAATCAAACAGAGCATTATAATAGTATTCTGGAAAAATTTCAATGCAATCTCGCCTGTAATCGCATTTATACACTTTGATTTCAACAATGAAATTTCAAATAATTTTTTTATAATTGTAAAATTCGAGTCCGGATTAAACGTCCCGGCGCGCTTATTAATTCTGGAGAAAAATTCCACCAAAGTCATGCTTATTCCAACAATTTATTTAAATTTGAATCATTTTCCATCCACCCCTTTTATTAGGGAAACTTTTCTCCAAAAAGTCATTAACAAATAAAAAATATTCAAACTTATTATTACTATAATTATTTCATAATATTTATACAGGTCACATCGCCGCAATCATAATAAGACATAAAAAAACGAATGTTAGAAGGAATGTGACAATTTTGAGAATTCAGAGAACAAAATTCCACCCACCTCGTTTATTCCAACCACACCGTTTATTCCGGACTCGAGAGTATTTCTGTACTGTAGTCACTGTGCAAAATTCCAACTTAGAACAAAAATCTGAACTTTTTAGGATCAAATTGGACCAAATAAATGGTGATGGAGATGACTATAGTCATTCAAATTCTTCCTGGATACATTATCTAATTCCAAAACTAGCTGGTTTGACCAGGTCTTTCTATCTTTTTTTAAAATAGCAATATGCAAAATAAGGCAATAAAAGGCGACAACTGTATCAAGGGTTTCATTCAGCTAAGTAGCTTGAATGTCCATCATACCTGTCATTTTTCATAAAAGGGGCGGGGACAGTAGTTTGGCTGTACTATTTTGTCATAGATTGTGGTATTTAATTATTCGATTAGCCTCTTCCAGAACTGCCCTTGATAAGGATCGAATCACTCCGAATCACTTATTCTACTATTTCTCAGTGTCAAAACCACATGGCCACATAATGGAGTGATCTTGGAATCTTTACAATTTTTTACTGCGAAACATAACATGTTAATTTTTTAACTGTCCCTGTCATTTTTGTCCATATCAGCATTTTGCATTTAAAATTACAGATTGGTCTATGAAACAGTTAAATTGATCGTGAAAAGTCTGAAAGTTTTGACAAACATTACAAAAATGTTGTTGAATTCTATTCAATAGATCATTAATACCAAGTCTTATTTAATGGTATATTTCTTTACATAGCATTTCTGTCAAATATAAAAAAAACTTTAAATATTCTATAGCAATCTAATGACCTCATAAACCTAAAAAAAATCCATTTGAACTGTTTGGCCAACATGTTTGCAAAATAAGCAGTGTATGGTAGTCATATGATAAAGGGGAAATTTTGAGACAACACATCAATATTAAAATAACAATCTTTCACTCATAGAGCTGGAATTTTCTTCTAGTATAAATATTTTGATAGCATTATAAACAACTGCTTACGTGTAACTGTCAATGATGTAATTCCCAATGTTGAAAACACGAGAGATAAAAAAACATTACGTGCATACACAAGCTGCCATTTTTTTATTTTTTGAGCCTTGTGTTCTTATAAAATAGTTAATGGGAAAAGGTTTATTGATAATTGCTAAGCTTTGTATTTAATTGTTAAAATGTCAATCTTTTTTATTCCCGATTAAAAGAAGTTTTATAATTAACTGTAGTCAACAAAAATGTTAATTAATAATTGCGTAGCACTGTACGTAATTGTAATTGTAATTGCCTTTAATTTTGAAAATTCCCATTCCTAATTATGTCATGTTGGCATTTTTTCTTTTTATTACAATTTTGGCCAAATTCGAGTTTTCTTTAATATTTTAGAATTTTTCTTTTCGAGTAACTTTTTTTGATGTTGTAGAGCTTGAAATGTTGTTCATTTTTACTGTTTCTAAATATCTCTTCTCGTTTTTGAGATATTTTGTTTTAATGTTTTTATCGATCCTTCATGGGAAGATAACGACTTTTACTTTTCATATAACGAAGTTAACCAATCTATTAAAAGAAAGAAAGTATTTTTCCCGCGAAAAGATTAAATACCCCAAACGTGTTGAAAGGCAGGCGATAAATGTTCTGTTTGCATGAAAAATGAATAGCCTAAGGAGACACATTTTCGGGTGGATTTATGTTCGCGAGTCGATATTTTTACAATTCGCGAGTCCATCAGATTTTGACCAAAATTACGCGTTGTTACGACATTTTAGGGAGACTTTCGAAAATCTTTGTTTTCGCGAGGATTTAATTTTTCATCACAGAACCCCTTTAGTCGCAAAAAAAATATATTTATACATGCTTAGCTTTGCATCTAATTGTCACTAAAAAATTCCCAGTGCTCGCATTAAATATTTAGGAGGATAAGGTATGCATAGCATGCTGGTATTTTTCCTTTCATAATCTTAAAATCACTAATAAAAAGGAAATGTGCAATATGAAATGTTCTAAATATACACAGTATGGAATGACAGCAGTTAGCAGAGCAAGTAATAACAGAGGCAAACTTGCTTTCACTTGCTTTTCAAGCTTAGGCCACGTTTACATGAGTGTTCAACCCTCCAGAGGTGAGGTGAACTCTATTCGGTGCAAAACAGCCTTAAAGTATTTACATTTACAGGCGAGATAAAAGCGGGTTGAAAGTTACATCCGGTGGTGATATCTACCGAGTTGAGATTTACATCCGGTAATAAAAATGACACCGGATATAAATACAATGACAAATACACCGGTCTGAAAAACAATAGAATCCGCATTCATGTAAACGTGGCAAATCGATTGCAAACAAATTCATGGGGGATTTCCAATTCTTTCGCTTCATGGGGAATTTTCCCTGCATTTTCAAAGGGAAATTCCAGAGTGCCAAAGTTTATTCGTATAACAGTGTATAAATCAAATATGGTATTTCCCTTACGACCGAAAGCAGGAAAGAAAAAAATACGTACCGTCTCCTTCCCACACTTTGTGCTAGAAAACAATAAAATAGAAAGTTCAGTACTGTATGTATCTTTCAATTTCATATTCCAAGAAGTTTCGCTGTTTACATGAAAATTTCACTTCACCTGAAGTGCAACCTCTTAACAAGTTCATAGATTCAGACTTTCACTCCGATCACATTTTGGGTGAAGGGAAACTGACTTCAGGTTTTTTAAAGCTATGACCTAGTTCGGGTGAAGTAAAATTCTCATGTAAACTAGATATCTAATTGACTTCAACCTTTTTACCTTAAGTATATTATTTTGGTCAATATTTTTGGTGATAGGTTTTTGTTTAAATGCATGGTTTGAATAAAATTACTGGGATTAAAGGGGTGGCCACACCAAAGAGTTTTTTAGGAAAATTTTCGGCGTGACAAAATTTGGGCATTTTTTCAAATTGGGAGAAAAATTTGAGCATTGATTGTCCCAAATTTTGTCACGCTTAAATTTTTAATCGTTTATGCATAAATTTAACTAGGGAAAAATAAAGAAACTTACTTTTTTGTTGGAACACTTGCACCTTGAAATAAAAGAAAAAGTATAATAGCATAAACAGCTTAAAGAAGTAATTGTTTATGTGAAAGTCAAACCTCATACAGAATCTAAGACCACAAATATTGTTGAACTGTTTCGTGCAATCATTTTAATCATTTCATGTACACTGAAGAAAAAGTCTGTTATAAAGTGTTTTTATATTATCATCTATATTAATAACAACCCACAGCCAAAATCAATGTCATTTAGCTTCAATGTAAAAACAAGGATTTAAGATTTGAGATACTTTCTAAGGCCCTGTTTTTTTAAACTTACCAAACAACTGAGTAATAGCTATCATTTGCATTGTTCCTGTTCTCTGTTTTGAGTGGTGAATTCTCTTTTGTATGGTGTGATGAAAGGGACGCTACCTCAACGATTTCTCTATTTGTTGTCCTATCTGTTCTGTTGAGTGGTAAATTATCTTTTGTATTGTGTGCGGATAAGAGGGACTTTGCCTCGATAATTTCTATGTTTGTTTTTATTCCATCTTTTTCGGAGTCTCCTGCAAATGGCGTAGAAAACTTCTTTCTTTTACTTGGCAAATCTCTTATTGATGGCGCAGACGACTTTCTCATTTTTGTTCACTAATATTCAAAAAGAAAGTATCAAAAAAGTCATTTATGAAAAAGATTATTTATTTTTTTGGTTCCAAGCCTTCATATCTTGGAGCCGTGAAATTTGAATTTATTACTATACAGGGAAGTAATGTATCCTTCCAATTTTTTGGAACTGACTGTTAAAGAACTGAGCACCCATAAACTGAAACAATCAACCAAATGTAAAAACAAAGGAAATAGCTAGCCATTTTGGGCCCTTCCTATTTTGAAAGCTATTAAGAAAAATTTAATAAAGAGACAGCAACTGTCCATTACCAGGCAAGCCTGGCCTACCCTATTTACAAGTGTTCTATCTCCTCTCCAAACACGAGAATTTAACCTTAGGTAACAAAACCAGTTGTTAAACCACCCAAAACCAACCAGAAACCACCCAAACTAGCTGATTTCAGAATGAAATGAACAAAGGAACAAATCCAATAAGAACTTAAATGATCCACTACTACCACCATATTATATTTTAGTCGAATTTAGTCACAAAAAATTAAAATTGCTTGTTTTTAACTGGAATTTGACACAGTGATGAAATTAAATGTGCTGAGTTCAAAGAAACTATATTACGAAATTACATGTTTTTTTTCTTTAAGAGACAGTTTTTAAGTTTCTTAATCTTTCTACTATTTGAGCCTTGATGTTTCTTAAATGTTTCTTAGTTATTCAAGTCCCTAAAAAAAATACAAAAATATCTTTGACATCTTTAAAATCAATCGTTGACCCTATATATAGTACACTAATTTTTTTCTACAAGCATAATTAGGGTAAAATTCAAGAAAAATTAAGCATATTGCTAAGCATAATGCTACCCTAGACTGTACAGTCAACAATCTACATGTATTAAAATGCGGAATTTATTGTCCCAGGGTTGTTAAATTCTACACCAAGCTATATCACCCAGGGGGAAAAGAAGTAAAATCAATATCATAGGGGAGAAAGACACGAACAATCTTATTCTAAGATTAATTTTGCATCTTGTCTCCTTTAAATAAGCATATTGGCATAATCTGCTCTAAATTCTTTCACTAAGCATATTTTTAGGGTAAATAGCTGTAATGCCAAGCATACCTACACTAGACCTTGACCAGAGCTATATGCTTATTAAAAAAATTAGTGTATTAAAATGCAAGGTGTTGCTCGATCAAAATACTCAACCTAACTTGGGAGATATGATTTACTAAGAAGCCCAGGAGGTGTTTCTGCCTTGTTAAGCCACATCAGCTAAGTAAACTTGGGTGGTAGATGAACACCTCCCCACAAGAGAGACTTTTGGTTCTCCACAAACAATGTTTTTGTTGTGGAGCAATACCAAAACTAAGAAAGAGTGGATTAAGCAAAAGCAACATGCAACATTTTACTTTACGTCAAAATTCATATTTTATTGAAGACATGACACGTTTTCTGGTTTTGTAAAAAACACAACGTTAAGATTGTTTCAAGCGTCAGATTTTTTAATTATTATTTCATACATATTTCATGTCCCAAAAAAATTAACATTTCAAAGCAGCAAAATTAATAACTTTTATGAAAGTAAAACAATTAACAATTATCAAATTTCTTATGACTTTCCATTTTATTACTCTAAAGAAAATGATTAAAAACATATTTACTGCTGCTTCTCGATTTTTTAATGTGTATCATCAAATCAAAGGCTGTTATGTGGATGTTTTTAAAGGGTGTTGAGTTTTTTGAGACATACAATATATTTTTCTTCCTCAATCTCAGGCTCGTTATGTTGCTTACGTGTTTCACTTAATTTGAACTTCATATTTCTTATTCTTGTGTTTCTTAAGAAAAAAATGTGTATATAGGTTTGTCAACTTTTAGGCTCAAAGTGTTTGTTTTTGACAGAAAATTTGCACAGTGACCAAATCAAATGTGCTGGATTCGATGGTTACAATTCAATTTCCAACTGGCACCTGTTAGGTCCAAATTTGTCCCAAATGTTTTTGTAACTACGTCAAGTGTGCTGTATTCATTGCAGGGTGTCCAACGGATTCTCATAAAAATGTTAAGACATTTCCAGGACTTTTCCAAGGCAGAAACAGAAATTTCAAGGAAAATGTTATGTTTATGGAAAAAGTGGAAAAATATACAATTTTTTATGAATAATAGTTAGATTTGCTGTATCGATAATATCGAAGGTGCCATAGGAGGAAAAGTCATAAATTTTGGGATAGTTGGATGGAGAAAACTTGGACTAAAATCAAAATTTTTTTGAAATGGATGTGGCTAAAATGCCATGAAGAGGCTTTTTTAACGAGTAAACATGCATAGTTATTTTCGGCAAAGATCTTTAGGGATCGTCTCCAAAAAATCAGCTAAAATCAGCTAAAACAAATCGGCTAAACCATTTTCGGAAAGATCTTTAGGGATCATCTCCAAAAAATCAGCTAAAATCAGCTAAAACAAATCGGCTAAACCATTTTCGGAAAAATTAGACGAATTTAGCCAATTTTTTATTAATTTGGCCAAAATCGGCTAAAAAATCGGCTAAAATGTGTTTCAAAATCGGCTAAAATCGGTTAAATTTTGTTACAAAATCGGCTAAATTTGGCTAAAAATCGCCTAAATTCAGCTATTAGCCGATTTCTGTATATATAAAATCGGCTACTAGCCGATTTTTTTTTGGAGACGATCCCTTATTTCTTTTGAAAAAAACATAGAAGCCTCCTATACCCCTATATCCTCTGTCCCTCCCCCCTGCCCCTTGGTTCCCTTTTAGCCAGAATATTTACGATTGGAATTATGCTAAAAAAAAAACCAAAAACAAATCGGTAAATTTGGGTACTAATAATTCAAGGGATATAATCAGCTTAATCATTTCGTATTCATTTGATTTTTTTTGTGTATATTAGTATACAAAACAATAAAAAAATGTCATTTAAATTTGACAGGCTATCAACAATGGTTGGTTTAAAGTGATTGATGCTAAAAACAAGCACTTTCACTTTTTGGGACCAATTTGAGCCTAACAGTTAACAGAGGTTAAAAAATTGTGTAAGTGTGTAAGTCACATACTCTAATTTTGAACATTTTGATGCTGCCATACTTTTTTGCAAGTACATTCACAAGCATCTTTTTTTAAGTACGTAAAGAATGAAAGATTTTGAGCGTACATACTTTTAAAAATATACTTTAAACAATTTACACTAGACAAAAATAAGACGCAGGCAGCTATCTTTTAACAAGACACAAGGGATTCTTTTCAATTGGCATGTTTCAGTTATTTTTTGATGATGTTTTTGTACCATATTTCTTACATCACATCTAGCACTTACTCATAGTTTTATTCAGAAGTATATGAGCGTACAAGGATCGTAAAACAGGAGAATTTGAAAATCTTAAAATCTTTTTTTAATATTACTACGAAGAGAGTCCACCTACCATATTTCATCACTGCCTGGCAGTGGACTGGAATTAAACACAGGACATAGCAGTGCTATCCCGTGATTGAAACCTATCCACTACGTCTTTGACATAATGATGATGAAATATGGTAGGTGGACTCACATCATAGTATTCATAAATTTTACATATACAAAACAGTTCAAATTGACTGATGGCCAGAGGACCAGCTGACGTCACACAAGCTTAGTATAGCTCATTGAGCAGATGTGTCATAATTATTTTTTAACTCCAAAACAAGCTTTAATTGTAAACATTGAATTCAGCAAAGTTGATTTGGTCACTGGATTCAGGTGGTTTTGGCTGGTTTTGGGTCACTGGGCATATTAGTTTCTTTTTACCCACCTTCTTTGATTTTCAAGTTAGAGAGAATGAGGTCATCTCACAAAAAAAGGAATATATATCTGATCAATGACACATATTGATGTAGAACCTTTTCACAAGCTATCAAAACTCATGAGAAAGCTTTACATCAATATACATCACTAGGAATATATTTTTTGGCATCAAAAGATACACAGGTAAACATAGTGGCAATGAAATAATTTCATGTGATTCAATCACTGTCACGAAGCTATTCTCTGCATCAAGATGAAATTCTGGTCTAGCGCAATCGAAAAGGGGAAAGACTCCCTCGTTGTACAGTTGATACCAACACCAGGCCTCTCCAAACTACTTAGTTACTTATTGTGTTTAGATTATTCAATAAAAAAGAAAAGCAACTTTTTGAGCAATACAGACTAATAATTTGTTCAGCACATGCACAATAGTTTGCGTGAGTGTTGCGTAAACCACAAGTTAGTACAAACAAGAAAATGTTTGGTTTAAATGTCATGGTTATTATATACACTCTACAATAATACGTAGTTGCTGATAACTGAGAGTTTGCAATTAGAATGAATGAACATGTTCTTTGATATTGCAATAAACACTGCATTAATTCAAATACAACAAAATACATGAAACACTGTGAAGATAGCAGTTGCTCTAGTGTGTTTCACACTGACCTAGTTTACCAATACCTGACTGATATTAAAATATTTGAAAAAAAACTGGGTCAGTGAATGAGTAAAACTATTTTCACCATACAGGTATGTGCTGCCTGTAAGGGTATGATTTATCACCCTTCCAAATTCCACTAAAGGTTGCAAAATCACAAAATTTTGAGTGCAAATTTGGGAAAAAAAATTTGAAATTTTTGAGAAATTTTCTTTGGTTGTTTGAATACTTTTGTGAACAGAATCTATTTTATCAAAAACAATTTGGATTCCAAAAAAAACACTCTGCTGATCATGCCATCTAACAATTAGTAAGTGAAATAGCAGATTCCTTTGAAAAGAATATGTATACTCTAGGAGTATTCATTGACCTTTCAAAAGCGTTTGATAGGGTGGGCCATGAAATGCTTTTGAAAAAACTGAACAGCTACAGAATAACAGGACAAACCCTTAACTAGCAACAAAAAAAATGTTGTATTTGACAGATCGACATTGTCAGTTAGAAGGGTGACATGCCGGGTACCCCAAGAATCTATCCTGAGACACTTATTTTTTCTAATTTGCGTTAATGTCTTACACAATGAATCCTCTCTTACTGACTTCACACTCTTTGCTGATGATACCAATTTATTCTATTCTCATTGCAACATAAAAACATTATTTGACAGTTAACCAAAAAAATTATTTAAAGTTAATTAACGTTAACAAAACTAAATATATCCTCTTCTGTAAAAAATCAAATCAGATGATCTACCCTTGATTCTTCCACATCTTAGCATTAACAATACTAATATAAAGAGAGTAAACGATATCAGCTTCCAAGGTGTAATCATAGTTGAAACTTTAAACTGGAAAATACATACATTGAAACCATTGAAATTAAAGTATCTAAAAACATTGGCAAATTATAAAAAGTTAAGCCCTACTTAATTAATATACACTTGTTAAAACAACACTGTACTTCACATTTGCAAATAGTTATTTAAATTATTGAAACATAGGCTGGGGCAATACTAATAAATATAATATAAATAAATTGTACAGGAAACAGAAGAATGCCTGCCGTATCATATTTGGAAAAAGCAGACACGCCTCTATGAGATATATATTGAAACAAATAGGGGCTATGGACATCTATCAACTAAACACCTAACCTATCAACTAAACATCTAACCTATCAACTAAACACCTAACCTATCAACTAAACACCTACCCTACTACCAGTTCCTAAATTTCATGTTTAAAGTGAGAAATTGACTCAGTCCAAGTTTATTTCATGATCCTAGTTAAAACAAATTGATCACAATTAGTATGAAACCAGGCAAAATAAAATTTAAATCCAAAAACTAAATTAATTCTAAACAGATTATGCAGTAAGTACAGAGGTCCTCATCTTTGAAATAATGTTTTTGCAAACTTAAAACCCAAAACTGTTAAAAACCCTTTAAACATTTGTTGAAAACTCATATAATCAGTCTGGATCTGTCCAATGATGTATATACTTTTAAAAGAAACATAAAGTAAATATATGCCAAAGTGCAGTTTTTTTCATGGCACTGATTTTTCCAGGTGGCATAGCTTCCTTGGTATTGTGCGGCGGTAGTGTCATTGAAGGGATTTTGAGGAGTGAGGGTAGTTTCATGAAATTTTGGTTTGAGGAGGATGAGGAGGGGGAGTGAGCTTTTTGCTGAGTGGATGGGGGATCTGCGGTTTTTTGTGGCTGGTCCCAAAGCCAAATTAGGTTTTTTTACATTTAAATTTTGACTTTCCAACAGGATATTGACATTATTTTTTGAAAGTGTAATTATAATACACAAATTCAAGAAATAAACTTTTCTCTAAAACACTATCTCAGACAAAATTAGCCAAACTTTGCGTCTAGAAAATCTAGTTTTGCAGGAAAACAACTTTATAAGATGTGGCAAGCCTGGAAATGATACTTTCAATTATAGAAACACTATAAAGAAAACTGAGGTACTAGGCTTTTCATTTAAAGGAATATAATATTCGTCAACACTTTAACCAATTGACAACTTAGTACTTAGGTAGCTCTTTTTCTCTTAATTAAGTGGTGGGAATGTCACTGGAATGAGATTTACATCATTTTACCCCTCACATGCCAAAATTTTATACATAAGACAAAAAAATTTATTATTCAAGCAACACAATTCCCTTACAAGCGCAAAAATCTCTGCAGTAAACCGGGTTACTGGTGCCAATATGAAACAAAAAGACTTATATATATACAAATACATAATTAATTAAACATACCTGTTTGTTTTCTACTGTGTAAACCCCCTATTTTAACCAAAAATGGTATCAGCTTGTATTGAAAGTTTAGAAAATCTATTTTTAATCCCCTAATGTTCTAAGAATACATCATTTTGGAAATTATCATTTAATTTTTAAGATGAATATTTTCGTTGTCATATTCTTCTAATCGTGGGTTTAAATTTTTTTATTCTTGATGTTATTATCAGAAAATAACAGCACAAAATCTGCAATCTGCAATTACTAAATCATGTCACTGTATCATACAATTATTTTTTCATCAGGATTCACATTTTGAATTCTGTATTCCTCTAGTCTGGATACCATGACTATTTCCTCGTATCCCTCATTTCACTTAGGAAGAAAAAATAGTATGGTTGCAAGCAACATTTTTGAGTTTGTCAGTTGTTAACTTTATGTCAATCAAATCTCGCACCTTTTGTTTTTAATTATTCCATAATTTGCATAATTTGTCTCTTAAAAAATGGCAGAATGTAGTTCCTTTCGATTTAAGCGAAAACAAATGTTACTTCAATGATTGTCGTGGAATAACTCCTGATCCTTTGTTTTATCTGTGAAAGTTCTTTATCGAAATAACAAGAAACGATCAATTTAACACTTTTTTTAAATGAATCGTCTGTGTAGTTATGCATAATTATTGTACGATATATGAAAACAAATTACGCGTTCGCACTCACTAAAACAAACTACAGGTTTTCTTAGTTGTATAAAGTATACACAAACTGAACACGGAAGCGCGGTAATTTTAAAATCTTTTGTTTTCTGATTTCGACCAATGAGGAACTTTCATCCATATGATAGTATACCGCTTGCGACCCGTATGTATGTATGTATGTATTTATTTTATCCAGGCTGTGTTACGTCTTTTCTCTTTCGCTTGTGTAAACAGGGGATGAGGAAAGAACGGGTGTCCTGACTAGTATTCCTCCTGTCACCCTCCCTTTGCATGTTAGACAAGAATATAGAAGCAGGTATGTAAGTAAGTCATAAGTACGGAGGTGTAAGCCAACAAAGCGTGAAAAACGTGTCTGAATTAAATATAAGTACACTTGAGAATTTCAAGATGCATTTCAAAATATGGGCAAAAATGTTTTTTCTCAATTTTTTAAAATCAAAAACCAAGTATACAACTGCTGAAATGAAAAGCTCACAAAAAACAGTATAAAAGACAATTAGACGAATATATGCAAAAAGTCCACTGTTTTTGCAGAAATGAACACTCCCTTTTGAGGTTGAGGACTAGGAGCCATTTTTCTGATACTTGCTTAAAACATTTCTATTCAGTTTTTTAAGAGCTTTACAGTGGTATACTTAGTTTTTATTTTTTTCAAAATTTTGCTTCATTTTTTGTCCATATAGAAAGTCTCATATAACAAAAGAAATTAGAAAAATTGCTGTAAAAACCGGCAAAAAAATAATGTTATCTTGTACGAAGGGGAATGACTTGTCAATTTGTCCCAAAACTTTGCAGTTTTCCATTTTTTTTGTGCACCTAGCTAGGTACCTGATAGGTCTCTCTGCCTTACCTTTTGACCACACCATCATGATAATGATATGTCCAAACAAATTAGAAGCCTTCATATTTCTTGCTACATGCAGCAATTATATATGTAATGACACAAAGATTTATATCTATGAAATAAACCATTAAAAGTTAACATTACCACTTAACTTTTCATTGTCACATTTACGTGACTCACACCACACCTCCTTCCGCCATCAGTCCTTGTGTCCTTCTACTTATCTACCATCTTCTCAGTCTACGTATGGCTTTTCCATTCACTTTTTGCTTATCCACTTGATGTTAGAAATAGCAGACCCTGGTCCTTAGAAAATACGGACCCTAAAATGGTAGCCTGTACCAGACCCCGTAGCTGTACGGGAAAAAGTACTTCTTCTCTCCCTAAAAATGTATTGAGGGACCTTTATTGGATCAGATTGCGAAGATTGGTTGGTCTCTATCCAGACTTCCAGAAAAATGCTACGTGTGGAACTGGAAGAGAAGCCTCAAAGTTCTACAGTAGATTAGCGGAAATGTAAGTAGAAAAGAAAAACATCGCTTATACCAAAATTGTTACCTGGGTCAAACGGAAAATCAGTTTCTCCCTTATAAACTCTCTGAGACTTTGTCTAAGGGAAAAGTCGTTCGTTGTTTAACGGCACAATAATAAAACTCATTGGGCTGAGTCAGTGTCGTTCACGATAATTGGCATCAGTCTGTCTAAGAAGTGTGTGATTGGAATCCAATAGATGGTTTCTTTTATAAATACAGAAGCATCCAAAGAGCCCAAAATTCAAAATATCTGTTCTTTTTTTCCAGGAAGGCCATCTTGACAAAAAATCCAGCAGACACATGATGT
>JAUBWS010054202.1:0-17120 GCA_032270445.1 Darlingtonia californica
AAGCACTATCGGCAAGCTTATACTGAGATCAATCCCGTAAAAACCTCGATTATTTTACTTGTGGCCTTCCCCCGTTTTATTCAAAGCGATGAGTTTTGTATGCTTTGGGAATGCTGTAAATCTTTAATCTAAATCATCGTTAAAGCATTAAATTTATTTAAAACTTGATTGTCGTGTCTGACACTTTTTCTAGTTTCTAACCGTAAGGAACCATCTAAGAGTAATCAAAATACTGACGAAAGTGGTTTTATTAAACCTGTTGCTAGCTCCTGGACTCTAATGTTTTAAAAAACTTTTCAAAGGGGAACAAATATGCAAAATCACAATTGTCAAAAAAAATAAGTTGAGACATTGAAACATGAGAGAGGAAGTGACATCTAAACTGATTTTCTCTCAATGATCGATTCAAAATAATCATCCACAATGAACATCAGTGGTCTCTATCTATCTACCTAAGTATTAATATCAGAAATTCCTAACAACTACACACCTTGATAGTAGTGATACAATGGGTGTGGTTTGGTTGCTGGGGTTCAAACACATATGAAGGAAGTAAAAGAAATAACAATAAGAGAAAACTAAAAAATATCCTTGTCTTTACCGTGTATTTATCAAAACCAGCCAATTGGCTCCTTGTTAGGTATTTATAGTTTATTAAAAAAGACATTGTTGTTGGACGTCCAGCGTGGTGCTTTTTTTGTTGATGTTGCAGCCAGACTACCAACACAAGCTGACCGGAGGGAGTCTCTTTCAGATTAACATACAGCGAAGCGAAGCTGCGCTGAAGCGAGAAGCGGATCAGCCTATTGCGAAAATGCTATTGCTATTGTGAATTGTGAAAAGTCGATCCAATTTGCTATCAGCCTTTTGCTATTGTGGAAACTCCCAGCGCCTGGTTCGCTCAAAGAGAAAAAAGCTCTGGGGACGAGATTGGTTACCTACCACCACATCAGGACAAAACCCGAGTATAGCAGTAGGTTTTACAGTAGAGTAACTAAAAGTAGTACACACAGTAGCACTTTTGTCTCCACAGGAAAATAAATATCCTTTCTTACGTTTATATGGAACGCATCGAAATGCCAAGGTATGAGCGAGGGTCTCCACCGAGGACTATGCAGCTAAGTAAGTAAGTAAGTAAGCTATAGGAACTAAACTCTTAACGGAGTAAAACAAAACCCCACATTCACCTCTAAAAACATCTATCGAGACACACCCCGCCCATTCAGCTGTTATGTTTTGCCACCTGCTGATGTCACTCTGAGACAGTCCAATATAGGTCGCACTTATGATAAGAGAAAGAAAGTCAATTAAAGTCATTAAACTTACTTACTTACTTAGGTCGCCCTGTTGGTCATTAAAAAGTGATTTATTATTTAAAAATGATTATATTCTGTCGATAATAGAAATAATTTCGTATCTAGGATTGCACGACCAATATCCTAGTACGCTATTTTGAAAAATACGTTGCTGAAAAATTTGTTCGATGAAAATTTCGGTTTCCATTTCGTAGCAAATATGGATGTGTTCTGAGACCATTCAATGCCTGCTTGAGAAAAAGTTATTCGTGCATTGGACTCCTAGGCTTTACTCTAATTGATCTAAAGTTCTAGTCTACTGGAAAATACGAGACGAATGGATGCCTCGTTGATTTTTTATGGTCTTCTTTGATAAACTGGATAAAAAGAACAAATATTCTTTGTTTTGAGCTCCTCAATTTTTACGTGTTCGGAGAAAAGTGTTCCGCTAAAATGTATGAAAAAAAGAACAGATATTTTGAGTTTTGGGCTCGTTGATACTTCTGTTAAGGCAGATAGCAGTAACCGACTGCTTCCAAATATTTAGACCGTCACATTTAGCACATCACTTTCAAAAAAACTAATTCAAACAAGCGATTAGAACAGAACGGTGCAAAAAAAAATTACGTCAATTAAAGAATGCAGGAGAACTGGAGAAGAGAAGATATGACGTCAAGCCATTTTATTTAGACTCCCTTCTCCTCTTCACTTCACCCAACAAAGTCGAAATCAAAGGTATTACGTATGACCTCTGCGGACAGAGTTGTAGATTTGGCATCTACTAAACCATTTTAGTGCTTGTTTCCAATGTTTGGCATGCATTTTAAAAATTTCGATGGTCCTTGAAGAGAAACCTATCCAGCTGATGGACCAGTCCCCGGTCAAAAATAGACTGCCCAGAGACTGTATCAAAAATAGATTTTAATTTTTCGATTTTATAGCATTTGCGGCAGCTGGGCCAATTATTCGGCTACGAAATGTTTCCAAAAAATTTTGCTGCAAGATTTGCACTTGAAAAATTACTTCTTTAATGTATTTTGATTTTGAGAAGATATAGCGTTATTTTAATCTTCCGTAAAAATTTGTTAAGAATTTTTTTTCTGTTCAAATTAAAGCCTCATGTTGAGTATAAGCAGCAACACACAAAACGAAAAATGTTTATCTTGATAGCTAGGTTGTTATGTTTTTGTGTATTTTCTGGTTGAATGATCACGAATGAATCGAATTTATTATGTCATTTTCTATACTTTGTTTGCTCACTTTCAGCATTACTGCAGAATAGAGCTCGCTTAGCTTAGACTGAGAAAATTTCAAGTTGGAAAAACTGCTAAGGAAAGAAGAAGAAATAATCATCCTAATGATCTTATAAGGGTGATGACATAAAATGACAAAGGTTTTGATTTAGTTGGGATTGCGTATTTTTTTAGGTATGATCTAACTATTACGATGTTTGTTGTTTATCCTAGGTGGGATTTACCGGCGTGTCCAAAGATAGGTCATGGTTACACCAGGAGAGAATGATGTAAAAATGTCCTTCTGTCTAATGTTGATGCAAAAAGAAATGGCATTTGAGTTTTCATCTCTCCGGTTGGCTTGCATCGCCTACCCTACATACGCTACTGAGACTTTTCCTTTGCGTGAACTTAGCAAACACGCGCAAAATCAAGATTTATTTGCATTACATTGCGGTAATGTTTTGCTGTACCACACTTTGAAACATTCTTTTCCAACTTTAATTCAGTACTTGTCCGGCTTTACAACTACTTTTGCCTGATTTTGTGATAGTAAAATGTGACTTTTCTTCCGTTTTTGAACTTGTTTTGGTTATTTTTACAGAAATATAAAGAAAGGCAAAAATATTTACAGGGTGTGTATAACAGGGTTCTTTGGTTTTGTTCCACTGGCAAATATTTTCTCGTATGGAGCAAAATCCGCTGTAACCTTTTTTGTCCCGTTGATTTCTCTCGCTTAATTATTATTTATTGTCAACGATTTAATGTTTTGTAGCAAATGAAAGTAAGTTTCAATATTTAACCGTTTTTGTCATTTGTGTTTTAGGTGTCACATCTCGACATGATTTTACTCTCTCTACATTTTATTCTCTTACTCTCCACCCTTTCAACAAGTATCCATGGCAGACAAAAAAGTAAGTACTTTTCCTACATATGTTTCTGTACATCCAATAAGTCGCAACCTCTAGGCTAGCGAAGCTATTACAGTGACGCCAGCTAACACTTTATTTAACTACGATTTCAAATGTTGAAATCATTTTTGAAAAAAATAACAAACCAGGGGCCGCGGAGCCAGGAAGCAAGGAGGGCTCCAATTATGGTCCTTTCAAATTAACAATAATTAAAAACTATGATCTTGCCTCGCTTATGACTTCCAGCGAAAAATTTGTTCCATAGCTCCTGTAAACAGTGTTGTTATCTGTAAAATGTCAAAACAAAATTGTCCTGAATAGTATTTAATTTGATGCGAAATTCTAGTCCTGCCTAACTACTTAAAGGTTGCTTTTACTTGTTAGGAGTAACTAATGGGACCGTCTGATTATATTACTAGGAAAACGAGATATATCCGACCTGAAGAACGATAATTTGCTAAGTAAAGTGTTCCCTGGTCACTTAGAAGAAAAGAAAGAAAGGAAGGATCGTTCAATCAATATCCAAGATGAGCAAGAGACCAACAAAAAAACAGCTGTCTTTTCTTCTAATTATTATTTACAACCTACAGCCGCTTCTGCAATAGAGCGACGTGCAGTAGACCCTGTTCAAGAGGCTATGTCACCTTATTATTCGCCAGCGTCATATTACAGTAATCAAGGTATGCTAAATATTTCTATATTTACCCTATTTTCATTGAATTTATGAAAAAGTCTTTTGTAAGACACCTAAACGCTTTTTTAAAAACCAATGTGAAACAATGCTGGTTTGTTACTTCTTTTCGAGCTCAATTTCGGAATTATCGCAATAATTAATAACTCATTAATAACGCTAAAACTCTTTTTTAAATTCAAACTTGACGTGGATCTTATTTGCCACAAACGAAAGTTTAAGAACTAAATATATATAGGAAGTATAAATAAATTTAGCGTTGATTTACTTTAGGAAGTCAAAAAGAACTATTTTTGTGTGGACGCAATCAGGCGATTTCATATATATTTGCACCAATCATGGCAAATTTTCTCCGCGCAAAAATCCTCCAAACAACGTATCTTGCATCTTTCTTTTATATTTTTCAGTTGACCAACGGAACTATATTCCACATCCAGACACACCTGCAACACAAAACCAAGGAGTCAAGAAGTCTGATATTCCAGAAGCACCACCATCTTCTACTCAAGATTCCTTTCCTCTTCATCTCCGTGTGAAATCTCCAAATTCTAAATTGCAAGGTGCTGTACCACACTTTGAAGAATACGGTAATCATCTTTTTTATATGTTTGGCAAAGTTAATATTTCACAGAATTGTTTCACTCTTTAAAATAATTTCAACGATATCAATCTGATTCCTTTTCGTGAAATATCAAGAAGAATTTATATTTTTTTGAAAAATTGCATTTCTTGACCGTAACAAATAAAAAAGTGTTTCCCCAAATTTTCAAACTCATTAAAAAATGATATGATATATGATATTTTTGGAACATAACAATGCTTATATTCAAAACTCAAAGATTTTTTGTCTCTTGGACATACTGTATATAACAAGTTAGTAAGCTAGTTAGTTAAGCACAGTCGAGGGCGGCTTATTCGTTCTCTTTACATCGCTGCTTGTGACTCCCTTGAATCATACTACTTACTCACCACAAGGTTAACCAGCAATCGTGATAAGAGATATTTTGTCATTCTTTTTCTAGGTGAAACTGTAGAATCCGTATTAAAAGCACAAAAACGTTTCAAGATTCCAAGACCAGAATATAGCTCGGTCATTGTAAAGAAGAATGATATTCCACACCCCGATGACGATTTTGAAGATGACGTTAGTGAGGATGCACCGTCACCAACAGTAGCAGCAACTCTCCAATTAAAAGAACGATCCAAAATTTCGCATCATAAGAAACAAGGCAGTGCTGATCGACGCCAATACGTCCAATATCCACAAATGCAACAATTTGGATATAATAATGGATATGCCAGTAATTACATGAACGGTGGTAATTTCATGAATGCACAACAATCCGGTGGAGCTTTTCAGTTTCAGCAACCACAACAAGTATCAATAGCTTCTCATGTTAAAAATCTTGATGGAGCTATTTCAAGACCTATAGTGTCAGGTAAGCATCCGGGTGGATTAGGTGGATCCATGGCCGAGCGGTTAAGGCCCTGAGCTTAGAACTCGTTTTGGCGTTCGACGCCGGCATAAGGTTTTCGATGCTGAAAATTACTTCACTGTATAATTTCACTAGGTTCCCTATAGATGCTTAAGGAAGGGCCTTCATTGATAACAGTTCAAATAGAACTCAACCGTAAAAGGGAGCACATTACACAGCGTGAAATTCTACCGAATACGGTTTCGTATAGTACCGTGTACGGGACCCGTATTCGGACGTTTTTCACGCTATGTTAAATTCCGGAGTGGTGCCATCGCACCCAACACACCACCCTCTTCAGTTACGCCATATACTTTATTTAAATTTGTTTTGGTTGTCTAATTTTAGAAAAAGCTTGCGACGATCAATTTTCCTTGTGTAGTGAATATGCGAAGAATTCATATTGTACCAACTACCCGGAACAAATGAAAGTTCAATGTCGAAAGTCGTGTGATTTTTGCAGTAAGTCATTGCTTTTTTGGCATTTCTAATCCAATCCGTTTAACTCCATCTAAGGATGCCCTATCATTTCATACTTCTTTAAAAAAAAATGTTAACGAGCTTTCTACACATAAGAGTATGATTCATAACCCTACCAAGTCCTGCTAAGGGTTGCAAAATCACGAAATTTCGAGAGGTCAGTTGGGTTTAAGGGTAGTGATTTCCAATTTTTTTTGAAAAAAATCGTCCCACAAAGCTCCCAAAAATATTGTAAAAAGTTCCCTCTCAATATAACGTATTCGAGCGTCAGATGGCGTGCATTGTTATCATCATTCAAAGCATTAAAATGAACTAATTGATTTGTATAGTTTCCCCAGACCAACAAACAACAGCAGGTGGTGAAGCTAAAGCAAAGATAAATGACGATGATGATGACGATAGCTCTGGATCTTCTGCTTCTGGATCAGGTGAAAATGGTAAGACACAAATGAGTTTCATTAAAGATGAATGTTCGAAACAACTGAATCTCGATATCGTACAAACCTCTACAATAACTTTTGTAAATAGAACAGTAATTTCGGTCCCTCAGAGAATAATTCGTTACAAAATACTTCAACTTGGACATTCATCTTTTATTCACCCACTGCGTATTTTTACTTGGTCCCATCAGTTCCCATCTTATCGAGAGTACACTGCACCATAATTTTGCTCGATATTTGATTTCTGTGGTTGCATGATCTCAGACATATCGAGATAACTTAGTTATAGTATTGGTTGAAAATGTTACAGGTGCGTTTTTGGCATATATGAACTATTTGAGCATCTAATATTTCTAAAATACTGGATATAATTTTTATAGCGATTGTTTTTTCCCATTAGAACAAAACACCAAAAGAACCATTACACAAAATGCTGTTCGCCGTCATGACATCCTTCAAGAACGTGGTAAAATCCAGCAGGTAGCTGATGGTTCTGGTTCAGGTTCTGGTGATGGCAGTGGTAGTGGTAGTGGCAGTGGATCGTCAGAATCTGCATCCGGACCTGTCGAAACTGATAAGCGATCACCTAATTTACAGCAGGAATTCCACATTCCCAGTAAGAAAGATGAAACAGAAGATTCAGATGAAGAGTCTGGTTCGGGAAGCGGATCCGGTGACGAGTCCGGTGATTCTGAAACTCAAAAGAAAACACGTGTTGCAGGTACAGAAAAAGTGAAATTAATTTCATGCCTCGGTTTAGAGTATGCGTACAAGTTTCTTGATTGTTTTTATTAGGTTAACACTTGCAACATGGCTGGTGTCATGTTTTCCATTGAAATCCACAGGAGAATAAAAATTCAATATTTAACTTTTCTTACGACTATACTCAAAAGGTCACCAATGTATCTTTGAATTCTAACGAGATTTTACCTAGCAAGAAGTAACTGAGAAATTTGTGCTTGCACTCGTAAACTCAGCTATGAAAACACTACTTAAAAGAACCTCTGGATGAAAATTCAAACGTAATTTTTGGATCATAATTTTTGCGAAAGAAAACTGCTAGAACAACGGAAATCTTGGATGTTTATTATTGCATACCTGTAATAAGATAATATAAAAACGTGGTTTTATAGCCATGGTTTTAATTCATAATTCTATTTATTTAGAAGCAAAAAAAGTGGAAGCACCCAAGCACGTCAAGCACGTCAAATCAAAGACCCACAAAAAATCAAAAGTTCCCACAAAAGTTCCTGCGGTTCATCATCAAAATAAAAGAGGAAAAATTCCATACACACCTTCACAAGCTTTATTTTATCCAAGAATCGATCTTAAAGAGATCGCATCGTCGCTAGCCCATTACGAAGAGGCCGCTCTTGAGTTAGCAGGAGAATATCCTAGACTGCAAGATACCGATGTTACTGAATACACTCGTTCCTTTATTCCTCATCCAGAAACATCGGATGATGTACGAACCAATCGTAACAGACAAAACATTCAAATTGCTAAAATCATTTCTTCTGAGCGTGCTCGCAAATCGAATGTACCTAAATTCTTGAAAGTCACTGGTGACGTAAAGAAACCAGAAAAAGCAGAAACCAATGCAGATAGTTTGGATTCTGTTCAGCGTAGGTTCAGTGTGCCAGGGGTAGAGCCAACACTTAACGACTACTATGCTGAAACAGGAAAGCTTAATCCATTTGACAAAATGACGAGCAAAAATTACAAAAAATCTCGTATCGAGAGCCCGTTCAAATACAACTACGATCCGTACGAATACTTGAGAAACATGCCAGCCGGTGCTTCGATGGAACCGATAATCGACCCACATAAACGTGCAAGTATTCCATCCGATCACTCATACCCAGTCTTCTTGATGAAAGTTTCACCTACAGACGAAAAGAAATACGTAGAAGAAAAACGTAAGTATTTCATGCCATGTTTCAGGCTGTGACCATAAATTTTGGGTAAAATCAATCTTCCTTTCTTGAAAGAAGTTGCCTTTTTCACTCTCTCATAAGCGTTGTTTTTACGATATCTGAAAGTTTTTCAGAACACGATAGACCTTTTTATAAATTACGTAATGACACGCTTGCCTCGTATTTAAGTAATTTTTGATGACCGATAATTAAAAATTGATAAAATCAGAAATATAAAAACAATGTATTAGGACCTTTGAGATTTGATCACCATGACAATTTAAAGTGAGAACGAGACAAGCGGTGTTATTACGTAATTTACAAAAAGGCCTATTGTACAAGTGCCCTTCACTCATTGAAAAGAATCTGCTTTGAATATTTCACAGCAAAGAACTTGGTTTTACTTCATGAGTACTAATGATGTTTTTTTGATTTTATTTAGCTGACAGACGTGGAAAGATCCGTCATTACAATGCTGAGGGAGTTGAAATTTCAGCACAAAAGTACCAGCAGGTATTAAGAGGTGGACATCCTGAAATGGAAGATGCCGTTCGCAAACAGAACATCATGCGATCATTTCCCACACCTCGTCCGAAACTACACAATGTAAATATCAATTTAGCTCTCAAAAGAACTCCAGCACGACTACGACTGTCACCAACAGTACCTCCTGCAGCTCCACCTCCTGCAGCTGTAGCTCCTCAATTCCAACCATTTAGTCAACCATCAATGTATTCTCAACTCCAACAGAGTTATGAACAACAAGCTTCAATGTTTCCAAATACCGAACAAGTGCCATATGAGCAACAACCAGGCGCTAATTCTTTAAGTAAGTATTTTCAATCGGAAAAAACACAGCGATGGGTACCGTATATTACCGTATATGGATTATTTTCTTCCATGTATGGAAGGAATTATCCCATATACGGTAATATACAGGACCGTAATCAGTAGAATTTCACGCTGTGGAATAAAGTTAAAACTTCAAACTTGTAACGAACATTTGAAAGTTTAAAAAAAACAATGTTTTGAAAAAGTTCAAACCGTATGCTAGATTTACTGTTTGAAAGTTATATATTTAGTACGTAGAGAGCTTGCCTTGTAATCGAAAGGTTTCGGCCGTTTCGATCTCGATATTCACCTATTTAGCGCTACACTATACCAGCTCCTCCTAAGATGTATCTCAAAACTTGCAGTTCTCCGTACGTGAGGCGACTCTGGTACTAGAATACAAGGTAACTCAGCGTATAAGTAGCTTAATGAAAGTAACTGATCAATGCGATGAATAAAAATTGAAATTTGGTGTGGCGCTTCCTCTCATGTGAAGCACAAGTTAAAAAAGGAATCGACTTCCACGTTCACTGCTGATACCAACAATATTCCTATTGTCTTATTATTTTTAGGGAGCAAAATGCTGAACGCCTTTTTTGATATGAAAAGCAAAAGTGGACCGGAAGAAGGTTCTGGGTCCGGTGACTCAGGTTAGTTGTTTTCATTATTTCTCTTATTTATATTTTTTTCTTCGTTTAATTATTCGTACACTGAGGGAAAGAAATGTTGATTACTTTGTATTCAAAGAGATTTGCAGTATCTTAATGATGTACTGTTGGTCACGCTTACTGGAGGAGAGATTATTATGTTGATGCAAACATTTAATGTCTTTTCATCTCTCCTCCGGGATTGCGTGACCTTTACCTAGATATGCTGATGCCGTGTTTTCTGGACACGTTAACGGGGAAGAGTGCTGTCCTTTGTCAACGTCCTGTTGTATCTTATCTTAAATTTTTCGCGCCATTTCTTTCCTTCGCCTGAACTTAAGGGGAGCCAAGCACATCACATTCCTCGTTAACCCGTGTCCCAATCAACATTTCTTTTTCAATAGTGGAGTATTCGTAGAGAATTGTAGGTGAATTTATCAAAATTTAAGCGAGTTTTTTAAAACTTTCAGGTCTTGGGTTCAGGAGGAATGTGATATGAAGTGGTTCAACGTAGCAAATAAACAAACAGACATGGGTTCTTCACCATTATTATCAAAATTGTATGAGATGGTGCAGTATAGAATAATCTAGTTGTTGAATCCAATAAAACGCATCAATTTTTCAAAAGTGTGATTAGCTTACCGTGAAGAAACACATGATGCCCAGAGAGAAAAGAGTTATTTATTTGTTTTACAAACATTTCTGAGGTGTAATTTTTATAATTGAAAATTGAAGTTTTCGAAGAAATAGTTTCATCCGATGAATGTCGATTTATAAGAATATGCGGGAGATTATGTACGTAATTTTGTGTAAAGAACGAGTTTTTTTTATAGATTTAGATGTTGTTGTTATATCCCGATGCTTATTTTTTTAGGAAAAATACATAAATATATAGTCCCGCACGTTGTACGTCAAAAAAGGGCAAGAAAATGACCTACGCTTTACAACTCTCCAAATAAACGTTAAAAATGCATCTAATGAAACCTCTCATTTGACATCGCTAAGCTTGAGTGAGACATACATTTTGCTTTCTTAAATAAATTTCGAAATGCTCTTGTATTGCCGAACGAAAGATAACCCTCAATAAATTCCCATTTAATCGGAGTACAAATGTCCGTTAAACATTACTGTGCGAAAATTATCAATAAAAACTGTGTAATTCAGTATGCTGTCTATTTGTAAATGAAGGAGCTCAGAACACAAAATATCTGTTCTTTTTATCTGGGAAATCAAAATAAAATCTAGCAGACATCAAATGATCTCAGAACAGGTCGTATTTTCCAGGAGACTAGAATTTTAGATCGAATACATAAAAATGTAGGGGCTCAAAACACAAAATATTTGTTATTTTTATCCAGGAAAACCAAAAAAATTTAACAGGCATCAAATTGTCTCAGAACACATCCATATTTCCAAGGAAGGTAGATTTCGAAAATGTTCTCCGAACACATGTAAATGTCTAGGAAAAACATGCCTTCCGAACAGATATTTTGCAAAAATGCCTCGTTGGCTGCTTTTGATGGATTAACGCCACTAATATCTTGGCGTCGAGCATTCACAAGACTGTTTGAGTACTGATGTGATATAATAAGGCCGAAACCAGGCTACTGCTGTCTCTGTGAATCTCCAGCACTGAGGTGCGCATCTCAAACTGATACTTAATTTAGAGGCGTCGTCTTTTTTATCTACACTATTTACACATGTCAGTACATTGTAGTGTATGATAATTGATAACATCTGAAAACATAACCTAATTTAGGCTAATTGAAGAGCAATTGACAAATTAATAAAATTATTTCCCTAATTTGAAATGTCGAATTGATCTGCCGACACGCTTTATATTTTAATGACCTTTTAATTGATGCTAATCCGTTTTCAAAAGACACAATGTAGTGGGTGAAATGTTATCCAACATATGGTATTATATACCAATATAGTATCTCCGTGTTACTCTATACTTCAAACATTCGAGGGGCTAAGCACTTAAAAAATTATGTTCGAGATGTTTTGATTTTTTTGTAATTTCTTCTCTGATCTTTTTATTCCTTTAGATTCTTACATATCAAATTTTTCATTTTTTGGGACTGTCATGATGCACGAGATGTTTTTAGTACTTTATCCTTCGATCTGATCACTTTGTCCCATTTGGGCCAAAAATCATATGCCTAATTGAGGGTGCCATTCACTTGATCTCTCCCAATGAATTTCTCGAAGCTATTGATAATCTCTAAGCTTGTCAACTACGAATTAATCGGATCAATAGTTTAGTTGGTATGTAGAGCAATTTCCCGGCAAAGCGAGAGATCGTGGGTTTAATCTCTATTCGATCCGTTACCTTTGCGGTGATGAAAGTCACAAAATTCTTGATTTATTACAAAAAACTTTTTCTGATATCCTTTCTTTTCAAGTCAAGCCTCACTTTTCATCATAAATCGTTCAAAGTGTTTTTGGTAAAAAACGATTTGAGAAACCCATTCTTTTCAAGCGGGTATAAGAATTAAAACATTTTGAACGTAACTAGGTTTAGGTATAACAATATAAAGTAGTGAAATTAAAAATTGTCTATTTTTCGAAAATATTTTTTGTAATAACATTATTTCAGTTTGAGCTGCCTTTCAAACGAGCCATCACTTTTCCTACAATTGGAAGCTATACCCTGAGAAAAATAGAAAATGCAGTTACTGACAATATTTCAGACACAGACTTAAGATAAGATCGTATAAGTTATGGAATAAATGATTGCTCTTCTTCCTCACTTTCGTTTGGTATTTTGGCAGCCTTAATTTTGAATCACCAAGAATATATTCGACAAGAGCCAATTGCTTTGAAGAAATCCTTAGAGGAGATCAGTCTCATTTTAAATAATTATTCTCTTTATAACCAGGAAGCCTGGCCTGTGGCTTTCCGCTGGAGTTCCATTCGATTACCATACGGACCATGCTGAAGTAGTATGAATATTGAATAAGAAACTAAAGAAATGGTCAAATATAGGTTCCTTGGTGATGTACTTGAAACCAAACGATCCCTATTTTTAAATTGAAAAACCTAAAAATCAAAACATTCTACATAGTGTCTTATTTGCCTCCCTTAAAGGGAAGTAATAACGTGACTGACTGAATGACTGAATGAATGAATCATTTATTTCTTAATAAAGAAGAAAGAAACCCCTCTGATAGCAATAGCTAAACTAGTGAGAGGCCACCACCTGTGTACGTATAAATACAAACATAGTTTTAAAAAAAACTAGGGGAACATGAAACAACAATAAAATCTGAATATAATGATAAATAACTGTAGTAAAATTTAAAAATTGGACCACCGAAAGTGAAGTTTTCAACAACAGCCACACTATTGATCATAATTTTTTGGATCATTGTGGCTGCAAAGAATATTTCATTTTTGAGATATTGACAAAGGCTCGAGTTTCCCAGAAATGTGATTCCTTAGAATTTTCCACACCCTAATGCTAAGGTATTATTAATGTGGCTCTGCTCATGCTACTAGGATATCTAAATCTGCAAAATACTGTGCAAGCTGAAATTCTTTTACTTGAATTTAGAAATAAGAAAATATTAAATGTTTAGTTGATTAAAATTTGCGGCTCATATTCATGTTTGAGGCATAAATTGTGGTTTCTATTATTTTGGGGGCTTTCTCAACAATAAGTGGGTAATAGATTGATGACAATTGTCAGTTTGGAATTGATATAGCCCTACAGCCCTGAACCTTAACTTTAATCCTTGGAAAATGACACACTATATTATTTGGAATTTACACCGATCACACCCTTTCTAAAATGAAGTAATGCAAAAGCATCCAACGAGCCCAAAATACAAAATATCTGTTCTTTTTTTCCAGGAATGTCACTTTAAAAAGGAATCTAGCCAAAACCAAATGGTTTCCGGAAACCTCAAAAAATCTAGGAAACTAACATTATTCTCCAAAAAAAAATAAAAATCCAGGAGCCCAAAGCACAAAATATTTGTTCTTTATGTCCAGGAAATCTAAAAAATATAGCAGGCATCAGATCGTCTCAGAACGCTTCGTTTTTTCCAGGAAACTAAAATTTTAGATCGAATACATAAAAATGAATAGCCCAAAGTTAGCTATTGCTTTTTTCCAGGGAAGTCAAAAAATTTAGCAAATATCAAAATTATCTCAGAACACATCCATATTTTTCAGAAAGCCGAAATTTTAGACCGAACACATCAAATTTCGCAGCAAAGTAATTTTCGAAATATTCTCCGAACACATACAAGTTTCTAGGAAAAAAACATACCTTTTGAATAGATCATTTCTAAATATGCCTAGTTGGCTACTTTCCGTATCGGTAACGTTTTTACTTATATCATGTGGTTTGACCGTATTTTTCAGACTAAACGTCTCTTTACCAATTAATAGGAGGATATTGTATTTTCTGTTTGAGAAATTGAAAAAAAAATTGAAAATTTAGGTTCTTTTCACTTTTAAACTGTAATGTGTTATTTCGGTTAGCCTGTACCAGACTCTACATACTGTAGAACACGAAGTACCGCGGGAAATCAAATTTTCCTTATTGGTGTGGCGGTCTGGTAGAGACTATATTTTGGTATGAAATGCATTACAGACTTCATGCAATATATCTTTTAACCTGAGAAACCTTTGTTGACTTCAAACTTTCAACAAGTGGCCAGCGCGAATTTTGCTTACCTAATTAAAAAATAGCTAAGCTTCTGGTTTACATATTATGGGCTCGATAAGTTTTAATATATTTGACAGTATCTACAATTGCACAAAGTTTGCAATTATCACAGATTATCTACACTCAATTTAGTAAAATAAAGATCTGATTGTACTTTTTGAGTATTTTTTGTAAGGGCTCTAAAATTTCAGAAATTTTTTTAACATTTCTCAAACTTCCAACTTGAATTTCTGGACACTGGAATGATTAAAGTAACTGAATTTGGTATCAAAAATAAATGGTTTGACAGGGTATATTTATCACTTAACCGCACTTTCACTACGCATGTATGTGTCTCTGGAGTCTATGGAGTAACAAAACAATTGATGATTGCCTTCATTTTTGATGTTTACGATTTCAAATTTCATTTATTTTATAGCATCACACATTGATGGTATACCTCCAATAAGCAATTCAAAAATCATGAATTTACAACATCTATTATCAAATTCTCGAAACACGGCATTCGAAGAAATGGCTGAACGTAAAAACACTATCCCAACAAGTACTGCACCCACAATTGATACAAATAGTTATTTACGTTCTAATCTTGCTGAATTATCACCAGAAAATATACAATACAGCAACTACCAAATGCAATCTCCGTTCTCATATGGAGCAATGAGTGGATCTCAATATTCTTACAACCCAATGCCAAAAACACAAGAAACGAGTTGGGTACGTCCTAATGCTCAATCTGAAATTGCAACAGCTTTGATGTTTAACCAGCCAGTCAATGCTGACATGAAATCAAGCATAACGCAAACACCATTAGATATGCCGAATGCTGTAAACACACCAACTTCTGATATCAAGATGAAACAAGTGATGAGTGTTAGACAAGACATTAATGCTATGAATCCCCCGATAACCAAAACTAAACCATCGAGAATAACCCCTCAATACAACAAGATACGTAGTGATATTGAGCATGTAAATCACCAAAAAAGCATAGTTAATGTTGGTGGTAAGTGAATAACATTTATTGTTTATTAACCATGCTAACAATGGACTTTTCTAGAAGAAATCTGTTCACCCTATGTTGAGAATATGGACTTACACAAAAAATATCACGGGTCCTCTGGATTTCCAAAAATAGTACTTCAGTCCCCTGGATTTGTCCTATTTTCGCATAGAGACCCCTTGGATATCCAATTTTTACAGGTGATACCCCTGAAAATCCGCTTTTCAGCAAAATTTCATCCCCTGGACGTCCACAATATGTGACAGTAAGACCCCCTGGACTTCCAATATCTCAACATAGGATATACAGTTTTTTCTGGAAAAGCCCAATTTTAAAGTGGAATCCAGCTCGAAACGATACCATTAATACCCTTTGGTGAAGCGTTGTAGAGGGAAGTTCACTTTACAAATCAAGAGTTCAAGTTTCAATTTTCTTGGATTGGTCAGCTCAGTCCGTAGGGCATTAGCACTATAGAAATGCTCGTGGTCGTGTATTCAAATTCTACCAGGTCCGTAGGTTTTAATGATAGATCTGGCCGCTGAACAATGGTATCGTATCGAGTAAGATTTCACTTTTCTTTAATGTTCGCTATAATAAGACATTCATTATCTTATTTTAGCAACTTCCAAGGCAAGGAAAGCAAATTATAAAGAGCCTAGTAAGTTTGAAATTGAAAACTAGTAATAATTTTCAGTGTTATAGTTCATTGTATTAGTTATGTTCAAGTGCAGTTGTGTTGTTTGTTAGATACTTATTACTGTAATGTAGTATTTACTCGATTTCATAAAGCCATTCTTTCCATATAACCTTCATTTTCTTTCCCTAATATTTACTTTCATTTTTTGTTGTATAGCGATAGTCGGAGACTACTTCGACTTTAATCCAAGCTCAACTTAGAACCTACTCGATTGAGAAATTTTAGTAGCTTTAGTATATCATTCATCATTAACAATGCAAGAGTGCCTAACGCAAAGTTTTTAGCAGTTTTTAGCAGTTTTTTACCAAAAAATACAAACTTCCGCTAAAAATTTAGCTAAATATGGTAGAGCCTGTATGACGCGAAGATTTAAAGAAAATCGAGTAAATATAACGTGATTGTTTGTTTCTAACTGTTATTAGCTTGTTTATATTTTTCATTTTTATGATGTATTTCAATAGTGTAAATAGTGTAATAGTAATGTAATTCTCCACTGGTGAGTTTCACAAGCAATATGTTTGGCTGAATTTTCCAAGAATTTTAAAATATCCAACCCAGTAACGCTGCCCTTGTTAATTCGATTATGATCGAATTATATGATTATGATTTATGATCGAAAGAGTTAAAAGCTAGTTAATTTTCAAGATATTTGCGAAACTTATCATAAAAAACGGGCATGGAAAAGCTTAAATGGATCCAGCTGAGTTAAGCACGGATTTTTCACTTTAAACCTCAGGTTGACCTCAGGGCCCTCGCATAACTAGTATATAATAATATGTTTTATTCTTTTTTCTCATATTAGAGTCTCAGACGCCCTCAGG
>JAUBWS010054213.1:0-11652 GCA_032270445.1 Darlingtonia californica
TCATTCATTCATTCATGCATTAATGCATCCATCCACCCATTTTTTTCATTTGAACAAAGCGCCAAATCCATTCAATTACGTTTAATTCTTTCAGTTCGAAGATAGTTTACGTAAACAACAACAAGACGACACTAACAGAATGGTCATACGACACCAACAAGAAGAGAATGATCTCAAACAGAGTGCTGACAACGAGATGAATGAATTGAAACAGCTTCAGGTAACCTGTGCTCATTTCTCGCATTTGATTACTATGTAATACAGTTGATATTTTTTATTTTGATGTCATCAGGGGCTTTCATCCATTGCGGTTAGTTCTTCTGCCCTTCGGGCGCACTAGCCGCTTTGGTTTGAAACACCTAAACTTGAATAGTAACGACTTCGTGATGACCTGCGAAGTTAACAGTGATATATCACTTGAAAACAGATATCCCGGTGGCCGATTCGAACTCGCAACCATCGGTTCACGAGTCTGACGCCCTAAACACTGATCCACTGCTCCACTGTTACTTTCGAAATTATTGACCCTTTTAATTCCTGAATTTTTCACCAATGACCCAAGTGTCAATATCTGATATTGAAACTACAATTAACGGAAAGTTTATGTGTCTAGTCAAATTAACAAAAACCTTATTTCTGACGAAGTGATTAGGTTTGAAAATGGGGAAAATAGTCATAGAATTTGACCTTGAATATTCATTGTATTCGTTCATGTATAGTCTCGTCTTCTTAATGCTGAGGTAAATTGAACGCCTAGTCCTCATAATGTTAAATTGAGGGAGGGAATATACAAGGTGGGTGATATACCCCCGTATATAAAATCACGAAGAGGAATTTGTTTCTATAGAAATACACTATTCCACAAACGTTTTTGGTGTTTTTGCCGAATGGGACATAAGGATTTTACACTTTGCTTACCTGATAAATGATCTTCTTTTCTTCTTCTAGAACGAGAAGCGGCACATGTTAGTACAAAGTGAAAGTGAGAAGCTGAAGGAACGCGAAGTGAAACACACCACAGATCTAAAAGAATGGAAAGACAGCTTGGCACCTCGCAAAAGGGTATGTTGTCAAATGCTCCGAATATATTTAACTTTCTGTGTCCACGTCCTGTGCCTCTGAGTAGACACCTGTCCAAAGTCTACCTCAACTTTTCCGGACCATTGGCACTTATCCAACAAACTTAATATAGCTGCTGAGAGAAAGGCAGTATTTATTCTACATGTTCAACCTTTGCCTGATAGGCCTCATGTTCGTGATTAACGTACTGTTTTTTTTTTAGGTTTTGGAAAGTGAATTCTTCCGACAGAAAGAGGAGCAACGTGAATTTTATTGTCAAACAAGTTCTAACAATGATGCTTATATGGCTGGTGCAAATGGCGTCGAATCTAAAAAATCGCCGCCAAATAAAAAAACTACGGCATCAGCTCCGTAAGGCGCTAATGGGGCTGGGCTCTACCGAAATATTGTAATGAAGTTGTTATTCTTCGGTTTGAGAATGATGGAGATAAATATTAGCATGTTCTATCGAGCAGTGTAAACTGAAAATGTTGCTCTCCATAAGATAAATGAGAAAGTTACAAGGTGCTGACCAGTAAGCAGATCAATAAAATGATCGTAGTATATTGGATAAATACGATAGTATAGTTTTAGATACATAAATTTTTTTATTACGTATACCGAAAAACAAAATCAATTTTTTGTTATTGGTGTCGTATCCGAACGTACGCATAAACAGTATACTCTCGATAAGCGAGACACTCGAGGGAAAACATTGAAAACATACAGTGAATGAATGAAAAATGTCCCACTTAGCGAAAGTCTCAGTTATCCGAAGTGTTTTGTAAGAGTTATACTCTGAGGGGACCGAAAGTAGGAGTCCAACTTAGGGAATGTTACTATAGTGATTTGTATGAAGTCTCACTCATCCAGTGTCCCACTTATCGAGAGCATACTATACTCATTAATTTATTAGATTGGGTCATCAAGTTTTTTTTCGCGTGATTCATGATATGAAATTTCACGAACACGCGAAGATCAATGAGAAATCACATGAAATTTTGTATACATTGTTTTTGTAATTTGAGAAACTTACGCTATTAAAATTGGTCACCAATTTTTTTCACCTAATTGTACATGGAATCGTGAAATTTTGCAATTACACTGCAAAGTTCAGCTACGAAATTTGCGGCACGCTGAACTTGAAGCTGATATACATCCATTAAATGAAGGGCTATTCTGTGATATATTGTTGATGGCTGAAGATTTGTTCAAACGGCGATAATGTGCTTTCAAAAGGCTGGAGTTTTTTCTGTAAATTGGGTGAATATTATTGTGAACACGTACTTTGAATAGTATGCTGCAAGGTAAGAACTTCTAACGGGAAGAAATTTTGTCATAAACCCTTTTTGAAAATGGCAGATTTGTTCAGTAACAGCGTTTTTGACTTTTGACTTTTTCAAAAGACCTATTCCACCAACATAAACCAAAATTGGCTGGTACACCATTTTCGAGATGAATGTACGCCTCGTTTTAAATCAAATATAGTCACGACAACTGACTTACTAAAATTACACAAAGAGTAGGCTATTGCAACGTCACAACTGAGAGCTTGTTGTCAAGACGAAATTGATTTGAAAACGAAGCCTGACTTGGAAAATAATAATCTCTCGAATGTCTAATGGGTGAACGGCCAAGAAATATCTTCTCTTCCTAAGGAAAATTCCAATTACACTTTAAGAACTCACAGACATATGTATGTTTCAGTCTGTTTCTGGTCTAAAGTCTATTTCAAAATACCTGAAACTATAATTTAAAAAGCTTATGACTTTCTAACTACTAATAAATTGAAAAATTCTTTTTGCTTTGAAAAGATATTGCTGAGTGGAACATTGAGCTATATAAAAAATTTCCAATTTAATAATTCACTCCACAATATCATTTCAGAGCAAAAATAATTTTTCAAATTTTATTCAGTAGTTAAAAAATTGTAATCTTTTTCAATTTTAGTTTAAGGTATTTTGAAATAGACTTTAGTAAAATTTGATGTAGCAATTTTTTGTACTTAGACAATTCATTTGTTTTGATTATCGTTCCGTAGAATACTATAAAGATTTTCTATTATAGGTTTTTTTTTTGAAAAATTTAGCAATTATTTTTTTCTGATTCTTTCTTCTCTGCTTATTATTCACTTACAATCTTAGACTTTGCTAGTTTCTACATCTCTCTCTCTCTTTCTCTCTGTCTGAACGTTTCCAGTTCTCTGTAAACTATAGACCTTTTCGGAAATAAATAAATAAACACCTTAAGCAGATTTTACTTCGTTTCAATCAACTTGATCATAACTAAGCCCAAGGGAAGTAATATCATTATCAAATTTTCTATAATAGTTTTTTGATGACTTGTTTTTATGAAGATATTATTTGAAAACGAGGTAATCAGTTTTAATCCATGGTATTTAGTCTTTCTCTCCCAGTTGGACATCAGGACCGCATTTTCACGTCAATGACGTCATTTTTCAACGTCAGGACGTTACGACGTTAAGGTCAGTTTCTACTTGCTTTTTTGCCGTCAGAATAGGACTGTTATTTTCTTGTCCTGTAAAACCGAAATTCCTGTCTTGTCCTGTTGCGGGCACAAACGGATAAGTGCAAACCAACTTTTACACAGACATTAGGGGAAACGTCTGACGTATTTTGTTTAGTTTGGTATATATATTATAATTTTTAGATAGCCAATTACTAATTTTGTATACTTTCCTTACTCGTAGCACTATAAATATCCGATTAATTTCCATTGTTTTTGCTATTATATATACGTTCTTCTAAATAGTTTCGTGTATTTAGCCTACTTAAAAATGCACATGTATTTCGGAATATGCCGTTTAATTAAATGCCCTCTCCTTCAAGAGTTTAAAGTTAGTCCTCTATAAAAATTGTATTTTCTTCCTTAAATATTTCTTGTGGAGTTAAAGACAGCATGTATTTTTTGAGTGGGAAAGTTTAGATCTTTTAATGCGTTTCTAATAAGATAATGTGTAACTCAGTTTCTAAAATTCCAACACGCCAGATTTTCTTTTTTGAGAAATTAGCAATGCATCCCCGATAAATTAATCTGAAATTTCACTTTGCTTATGAGAAATCTTACCCAAGCAGCAGAAGTAGAAATCGGGTGTAAATAAAGGATAATTAGGACGTTATATATTTGATATTTTTTTGGTATTTGTAATGCAGTAGGGAGGTATAAATATATTATCTATATAATTAATTTAGACCAAAAAATTAAAATTATAAATTTTGGTGTCCGTGCTATAGTAAGCTTTTGTCCGTACATTTTTTCGTATAAATAGGTGAATTATTTTTAATCATAATTTCTATATCTTTATTACTGTTTTATGTCATATTATATATATAATTATTACTGTTAATTTTTCCTATATATTGTCTACCTATTTCAGCGATTTCCAGCAGTCAATTCAATTATGTAGAGAAAGATATTTCAAAAGGTGTTCAAACATGTTACAGTGCTAAGTAATTCGTTATTTATGCAATTATGAGAATTCGACGTAAAAAAATAAAGTAAATATTCCTTAAGTTATTCGTACACTAGACTAGCGAGTGAGTTGGTCTTTCTTACGATCCCTTGTCTTGGGAGTCGGGTAGTATAGGAAATCACCGCAAATTGGAGAAAAGAGAAAACCTAATTTTTTCTCCGCGACGAGTGAATCTCAAGCAATACGTATGCTGTACCTTGCGAAAAATAATAAAAACGGACTGAAAGGAAAAATATCTATTCATATCCATCCATCCATGAATTTACTTTGTAGTACCATACAAAATTACTGCTTATACATTTTTGGCCAAGCATATTTTAGAAAATTAGTCATTCTTCCACGTCAGGACACCAAGTTCATGTTCCAAATGTAAACATTAGCCTAATATGGGTTGGTTGTTGGTGAGCTTTTCAGTAAATTCTGCTTTCTACTTAGTAGTTTTGCTAGACGAACACAGCGCACCCAAACATGGCGAACAGGGGGAACAATTAACAAATGTTAACAATAGCACAGTCATTAGGTATAATCCTGCAATCTGATTAGTTATGTGTAATTGCTTGATCGTCAAAAGCAGTTGACAATTTTCAACCCTTGAAACGAATATTGCGAAATACAGTCGTTGAAGCATGTACAAAATCTTAAGTAAGCGTTATGGAAAATCCATGAAAAAAATTTTGATCAAAAATATTCCAACATGTGCGCAATAAATTGAGCTGTCATTTGTTCACAGACAAGACAATTTTTAGTTGACAAGACTCCTTAGGGAATTGTTGATGATTTTAAACTCTTTTATACAAAAGTTTTACAATTTCATGTCGTGAAATTAATTTTGTGAACGTCCTTTGGCATCTTGAGTATATGTTTCTGCGTAACTTTTATCATTTCGTTTTTTTTCGGATACCATGTACAGGCTTTCGAAGACCCTTTCGCAGTCAGCGTAGCATGTACCAGACTCCACCGTACTGGAACGGAAAAAAATCGTGAGGCTGGTACAGTCTGAGTCATCTTTATCGGTGGTGACAGGGATATTTAAAAACTTAAATGGTGGTAGTATTTGTTAGGAGACATTGTCAACCATAAAAGTTTCTTCTCTCAGACGAAAAATTTGCCATCAGGCTGAAAATTCTTGTGCAAAGAAACTTTCTAAAAGAAGATGAGCAAGGTGGCCACTCCTACTGAAATCTTGTAAATAACAAACAACCTTCTAAATTCTCCAAAACGAAGAAAGTGTTTGCGCAAGAAACTCTATACGGTTTTTGGCGTTTTTGTCCAGCTAATTTCAGGCCTCCCAGCGGTCCTAATTTTCCTGCATTACCTATTTTTTGGTCATGAATGAAAATTTGGTATAAAAATCTTAAGTTTCATCAAAATTGTTATAATGCCCCAACCGTGGTGGCAGGCCTGTTGTGGCAAAGCTCCCCACCCCGTAGTTGAGTGTTGTCATTGTTATTTATGTAAATGTATCACTAGATAAAAAAAATGCATTTTCCAGCGATCTAGGAGCTCCTAAAATACGAAATTTTCTTGCCCCTAACGGCCAACCATAGTGGCCCCTCGGGTGACTCTAACTACAGTGCCCACCAACGCCCCTCTGATAAAAAATTCCTGCATACGGGTCTACATAGTGGGGGGTCGTATGGTACTGAAACTCAATATTCGGATATAACAAACTTTTTATGTGTTGTAATAGAGCTGTTGTCTTACGTTTCTTCGAACGTCTGTTATCTCTTTCAAAAAAATTTACTACACCTGAAACAAATTTGATTTTGATTAGATCCCTTTAAGGAAAACGTTGATATCTTGGATTGGGTCACCTTTTGTTCCTTTTTTCTACTTTTGTTTCCTAATTTTCCTAAATTTGTGCATAGTTTTGTCATGATTTTTCCTGAAATTTGGCTTAAAATCATCCTAATTCCTAAATAATTAATGGAAATTTCTGCTGGGAGGCCTGTGATTTGCGCAAACGTCTTGGCATTCCCCTTAAACGCGAAAATTTATTGCTTCGAAATATCGATAGTCCAATATATGGATGTTACTTCCTACTGAATTTTAATTATTGTTTTTCAGTTGTAATCAAAGAACACAGCCTGTGGAAAGAAATTGTGGATTTGCCAACAGCAAAAGTTTTCCTTGTATTTAATACAATCAAGAAAAGCCCACCATCGAGTAAGTGAAGTAACAATTATTTTTTAATCCCAGCGTAAAATTCTACCGAATACAGTCCCGTATAGGGACTAATGTCTTCCATATATGGTAATATACGGGACGCGTAATCGGAAGTTTGTGAATGTATTCTTATTTCGAATTCTTTATATTATTATTGTTCTATAATTTACAACTATTGTTACATTTAAGATTGTCTGACAAAGTATTAGCCAAATAATTCTACCTAATAAAAAGTATATAAAGTAATAAACTAACAATATTTACAAAACTAATACAATAAAATTTTAGGGCCGCTCAAACTGAGGCTCCTGTTCTCAAAAAAAATCAATGTTGCGTGTGTTGTTAGTTCTAAACCTCCTCGTAATTGCCCGGCAGATATCGTGATGACCACAGGGTGATCCGATCTCCATGCGAAAAAGCGACCTGTGGAGACATTCACCGGATTTGCTGTCGAGCATGCGCAGAAGTACAAAGATTTAAACAATAGATTGCGTGACATCATACTTCAAAACATCAATACAAGCACAATGATTGACTAATCGATTGGTCTAAAAATATTACGTTACATGTTTTTCGAATTTTTTTAGCAAAGAGCTCTCAGGCGTAGGAGAAAAACGCCCTGTGGTTACCACGGTACCTGAAAAAAAGGCTTGAATACGAATATAAAGGTAATTTTGCGTTCTTTTCAATTTTACATGCGTGGATGAATTTTCGAGTAAAAGTGACGGAATATTTTGTTGATGACGAAAATTTCACCGGCGAATAGTTTTTGGTCTCTTTGCGTTCGGAAAGCAAATGACGCTAAACTGACGTCCATTGCAAGATGTATTGATTTCTAATTGTTTTAAGAGTCTAAAATAATTACTTAACCACAATTCTTTCTCTTTAACACTTTAAGTACGTCGGGATCATATTATGTATGAAAATAATGTAAAAAGATTGGTAATAAATGTTTAGTTTTCACGATGAAAGTACGCTAAAAAATGAAGTTCATTTTAGAATCAAATCAAATTATGAATTGCTCATGACTTAGCCTATTTAGCCCATATTAACTCCAAACTAGTCTTCTGCAAATTTCTGCTTCTCCGAAGCCTTGTTCCATCTTTGACACCGGTCATTTGTCTTGATATGAAGAAATAATACTACGCATGTGTTTAATTCTACAGATTTGAATACACAGCACCGGACCAAGAGGAGGAATAAAGTTCTCGAGAGGCGGGATGTCTGGATTAAGCAATTTATCAATATTTGTTAATTAATTGTGACTAGGCACCGCTACACAGTGCTTGATTCACAGAACCCCTAGTTGTGTAGAGTAGGCATGTACTGGTCATAAAAACATTTTTCAGTTCAAGTCAGTAACTCTTTGCCCATGATAATAACTAAACCACAGGTCTTCCCTTTAACACTTTAAGATGCTGAGAAAATCAAACCTAGCTGGTGTAATGTTTCATATTGGTAGGAGGTTGTTAAAACCACCAAGAGCAATTTTTGGTTTTCTTTTTGAACCATTGAAATCAAAATGTGACAAAATGATCTAAAATTTAATCCAAATAATATGACTTATCCGTTCCAAGGCTTTATCTATGTCACTTAGCGCCCAAACTTATTTTAAGAAAAGGAAATCATCAGATTTAAACACTAATTTTGATCGATCTAAAACCTAAATAAATCCTAAAAATGATCTTGAACCCTTTAGACCCTTGGGGGTCCAAATAAAGGGTCAAACTTTGAAGGCTCATATCTCAAAAACTGAGACCCACTTTTTGTTTAAAGGAAACGACTTTTCAAGTCGAAAATATTTAGTTTTGGCGTGATTCTACCGGGGCGAGGCATATGCGCGAAAGTTGTGAGCAACTTTTTGGCCAAACTATACTTAATTCCCGCACCCAAAGGGTTAAAAACTTTTAAAACGTTAAGAATAAATTAAAAAAAAATCGAAGATGTCCCTCCCCTTTTCCCTGTAAATGATATATTTGTTACCTAGACAACCAAATCCTCAAATTTGCACTCCAGGCTGTTAAATTTTTTGTCTTTGTTAAAAATTTCATAGAGATCGTTTACGCTGTATGAGAAAGTTGAGGTATGTTTAATGTTGTCCGAAAGACTGTCCGAATCATCAGCTATTTTGCCTATATCATTGCTTTTCTCTCCGAAGTCTTTCATATAGTTGTTAACTTCTTCATCTATAATGTCTTTGTACTCATGTTCGCCAATCAAAAATTCATCATTCCCAAGTTCGTCATTTGATCCGTATAAATTGTTCTGTACACATTGCAAGCTTCCGTCTTGCTCAAAGTCTTCCGCATGAAAAAAGCATTGCTCAAAGTCCTGTTGTTTTCCATCATTAGTGGTAATACTGTGTTGTGATTGGCTCTTGTTTAGGTATCTCTGCGATAAGAACTTTTTGGTTTGACCAGTGTTTGAGCCCAGTGAATTGCGACGTGAACTTTTACAAGAGCTTTCATGCAAGCTATATTGGGAGTTTAGTTTACAGGCTGTTGCAGGAGATAAATACTTGGTATGAAGTGCAGTGTTCGAACTCGAAAGATGACCCATGTTCTTTGAGGATTCTAAAATATCGGAGCAGCTATAACTACGTGAGATTCTCGCTGAAGGAAAAGCCTCATTTTCGTCTTCTTCCATTAAAAATACTTCATCCTCTTCCTCTCTTTTACGTATGAAACTTACGACGTAATTCATCCGTTTACGAGCATTTTGCCATAAGTATCGAGAGCCCTTCAATTTGTTGAATTTACTAAAACGGTTTTTAGGGTCTTTAATGGAATCAGATTCGCTCGGTATCTTATCAGTATTGTTGTTATTAACACTTGTGGTCTCTTCAGTCGAGACTTCTGTATCCGTTGTTTTTGGAGGTGCAAAACATTGGTCTCTAAGCAACGGCCGTCTCCGTAAGATTTTTGCACGGTTTCGAACGAACGCTGTAGCTCTATTCAGGCTGAAATATTTACTTTCACTGTTTTGTTTTTCGCTCGTGAAAAATCCAACTTCTTCGTCGTCACTAGATAAATACGAAGAAAAAAGTGAAAGTGTTAATTATTAGCTATTGCAGAAACTATAGAGACCACAGTGTGGAGCCGTAGCCGAGTGGTTAAGGGGGTAACGGGGGTTCCGAGTTCGAATCCTTTGCAAGGCTTTTGATTGTTAAATTCACCAATCGCTGTTAATTCTGCATGGTACCCTGAGGTTTTTCTAGGAAGTCAGGACCCTATTGGATAGCAGTTCATGAAGAACTGAAGAGGCTATTCTGGGTAAATAGTCACATCACTCTCACTCACGTATTTACTTCATTTATTCAGTATGGTAGGATAGCCTTAAATTCAAGTTCTACGAAATTTAAACTAAAATGCAACTGGTTTTGAGGGAGAACTTAGAGTTGTCCGAAATGGTATGATAATATCCCTGGTTGTTGATCGTAGTCGATAATAAGGGTGAAGTCCAAACATTGTAAATTTCCGTAAAGGCAAGAACTAAAGATACGACAGATACTTCCCAAAGGAGTTCACACTGAATGTTGATTTTCCACAGGGTTAAAAAAAATCTAGAAAAATCTATATAATCATCTCCGGGGGTACAAAAGTTCTTTAGAAAAGCCCATTCGGACTTTGCGAGCCTTCTAAACACTTCCCCCCTTCTGGGGGAAGCTGAAAGTGATTACTGCTGCGGATCCCATGCTCTTTATCCCCAAAAAGTGGAAAGAAATTTTGCCCTAAAAACATTTTTCTCCTCAAACTGCCTTGGAAGGGCTCAACTTTTTACATGAGGGACCCCTAATGCATTACAAAAAATCCGAGAGCCCAAAAATTACGAACAACCTCCACTGCCTCAAAGGATAAATCGTGGATCCACCCCTGCTAAATCGTGGATCCGCCCCTGCTAAGATTGTGGATCCGCCCTTGCTAAATCGTAGATCCGCCCCTGCTAAGAAATTTAAACAGTCTGGTTTTTCAGCCACTCAGTATTTATCACCCACGATGAATGATAGTGATTTTTTTCTTAGCTATATACTATAATCCATTGAGGTTAATAACACTCGAAAAACCAGTCCTACTAGTATTTCTACTTACTTTTCATCAGTCAAGTCATCAACCATAACTTCTGTCACGATCTCACTTCGAATAAACGTCTTTTTCTTTCCCCCATCCACAATTATTTCTGATGATTCAATTACAGTGACGTTGCTATTTGTATCAATATTACCAACGTTGGTCTCTTCAAATGAACTATCTCTCCTTCGTGTTTTTGATTCTTTGCTCTTATTCTTTTTTTTGAAAATGACAGTCTTTTTCATTTTGGAGAGTTTTTTGTTGACGAAGTGTGAATCTAAACGAAAATATATACTTAATAAGCTAATGATATTTGATATTAATTGTTTGATTACCGGAAGATTTCTAGATTTGGGTAAATTTTGGACATAGTCTATTTGCTAACCTCCCTAGTGCACGGGTCGCGGAGTTCCCAGGGGTCAAAGACCGTACAAATATTTTTCAGCAATGTCCACTTTAGGGACATTCGCACTTAAAGGGTTAACATGTCTTTTATTCCAATCAATGATGACAAAGCAACGTCCTTTTTTAAACCTACCTCTACTAACTCTCCACTTACAGTCACCTCAACCTTCACATATCTTTACCACTACCTTAGCATCGAATCATATACTGCATCTACCTGTTTTTACACACACAACTAAATAATAACCACCAACGATAACTCATCATCAACAGACTCCCAGAAATTCTCCGGAGCTTGAAATTGAAAAATATTTCAAATGTTAGTTTTTAGTTAGTAATTGACACAGCTTCCACTTATTTTCATCCATATTTACAAATATAAAGTGCTTAATACGTATAGAAAATACAAACATTGAGAAGTAGAAAAATAATGAAGAAAACGCAACTACTTTCGTCCACTTT
>JAUBWS010054224.1:0-10878 GCA_032270445.1 Darlingtonia californica
GGCTATGTCGGACAGGGATATATGGAGGGATATGGTCACCTCAATCCGAGATTAATACCTCGACCTGATGATGATGAGTTTCGGTTTCTATTAGCTAGTAAAAAAAGAAGTGGTTTCTATATGGACATGGACATGGAAATAAAGGTCTGATTACACAGAGCATAAAAAGTCAAATTTATAAAGCTCATTACAGAACGCGTACTAAGATGTATCTATATACTCCGTTGCAATACAATTTGCGGTAGCGCAGCACAGTTTAATTCTTTCTATTTCATTTTCTTTACTTTTCTTTTTCACTGATTTCAAGGGGTCGCAGCTGCGGCTCTTGCGACCCCCTGAATACGCCCCTGGTATAAACAGCTTCAAAAGTTTGAATAATTTTGCGAAATTATTTTTCCCAAATATCTCTTCAATCCTTCAGTTATCAGAACTTTTCAATATAGAATGATATTTAGATTTAATTTTGTCCCATGTTTACGAAATATACCTTACCTGTAATACATAGGCGGAATATTTCAATTGTACGATATAGAATTTGAAAAGAAAGAAATAGTTTTTTAAACTTCATTTCGATTTCTTTGCACAGTAAAAAACTATAAATAGGTACGTTTCTCACAAATTTACAATAAACGTGGCCACCATACTTAATATATCGTCAATTGAAAAATAAGAAAAAAGAAAAAAGAAAACTGATATTAAGTCAATAAAATTTTAGCATTTCAGGCCTTTCCCACTCTAAATAACGTAAAATGACGGGTATTGGCACTCTGAGGTAGTCGAAGCCATCGGTTCGTGTATTCTTTAACAATAGAATCGAGATTATGTACAACCCATGTTGTTGAAAGGTTGTAAATTGAGAATCACCAACGATGTTTGCTATATACATATCTTGAGATTATGAGCAGCTTGTTCTTCGGGTGTAGTAGTAAACGGTTAAATACAGCGAAATACTTATTCATTTCTGAAACGACCCCTTCTTTCAACGAATTTGTACTCATATTAAAAGAAAAGTCTTTCCCGAGATATGTGAATTTTCCGCCAATTTTAACTGCTGGTACAATCTCGTTCGATATACGGAGGTAAGGTTTGAATTGAGCTGATAATGACTCATTCTTCTTAATCCCTTAAGTTATACATTTATTTACCCTTGCAACCAGGTTCGCCCAGTTGCACCACTTCGTAAAAACATTCAATAACTGTTGAGTATCTTGTTCGGTCGATGTGACGAGGGCAAAATCATCCGCAAACTGAAACCAACTTCTTGGGGATAAACAAGTTGCAGAAGTTGCACCCCATGCATCGAAATTTTTCATTGTCAATGGTTTGAATCAAGGTGTTAACGATCATATTGAATAGAAGTGGGCTCAAACAATCTCCTTAAAGAACACCTTTTCCAACGAGAAGAGGGTCAGGCGTATACGATTCGGTTCCAACTTTGATGCCATAGTGCTTATAATAGTCACTAATCAACAGTTCGATCTCTTCCTTGCTGTGATGATAGTTTAGAACCTTCAGCAATAAACGATGGTCAACTTCTCCAAATGGATGACGATTATTTGACGCTGTTTATTTTTAGCATGCTTGAGAATATGGGTTAAAAGTTCAGTGTGCTCGATGGTAACTGATATAGCTTTCCAGAAACCTTTTTATATATTTGACTTGATGTAATTGTCATTTTGCAGAAAGTTGTAAGTTCTGTTACAAGTTACAAGTTGAAGAGTGATTGGACGGAAGTTGGCTGGGTCCACAGTATTTCCTTTTTTGTAGATCAGGATGGTAAATGGTTGCTTCCAACAGCTCGGAAATGTTTTCTTCCTCCAAGATTGTGAAATAATTCTGTGAATGACAGTTCTCAAAATTGAACATGTGGGTATGGAGATCCGCTCGATTTGAGTTTATATATGATTCCGGTAATCTCTCTATACGTTGGTGGTTCTAGGTCAAAAACAGTTGTTTGAGCATCAAGTTGTTTCATCCAGGTCGGGAATTCAAATCTACGTTTGACTCTATTCATGATAATGTTTTTTTGAAGTAAAATTGACAAGATTCCTTATCAAACGTTGGTTTAACAATATCATCTTTCTTGAATTTATCTTTATCTATCTTAATCTATCCAAAAATTATTCGACATTTTCTCGTCATCATTACTGTTTTCGATGCTGATTTCTTTCTTGGCATATTTCGAACAAATCAATCTGGAAAGATAGCGAATTCATGTCGTGTGATCATTATTTTGTTGCTTCAAATTAGCTAAACTTTTCTTAAGTTGGCGTTTTAAAAAGTTAGCATATCTATTTTGATATTCCCGCATATCATCCTGTCCGGTTTTGACTGTTGCATCGATCTTTGAAGTACTCATAGAGAGTGTTTTAGAGAAATTCTATTTCTTCGACAACATTTTGAACTTCAACGTTAACATTGAAAACAGTTTTAAAATAATCATTGCAGGATTGCCATTCCTCGGATGTTTTTGGTAACATAATTCCGGTCTTTGGATAACGGTTTGGTGGTACGCACGTATCAATGATATTTTCATCATCGCTCTCGACATTAACATTCTCTAAATACTCATTGATAAACAAATCACAAAGTTCAGGTACGTCACTTATTTGACAAAAACGTTGATGCAGGGCCGGCGAATCGTTTTCGAAAGTGGGGGGCCATATAATATAGTGACTAAGGAGGCCCCGCCATGGTAGGGGCCGACGGGCCAAGAAAAGTTTTTAGATATTATTACTCTCACACACTGTCTCTTTTTCTCTTCTCTTCTCTTCTCTTCTTCTCTTTTCTTTTTCTCTTTTTTTAATTCTTTTTTTTGGCAAAAAAGGGGGGGGGGCATGGCCGGTTTTGCCGGCTCTGTGATGTACTCTCAACCAACCTTCACCTTTATATATTTTTCTGCAATGACACGTCAATTCTCTAGTAATAACAATAATGCTAATAATAATAGTAACAATAACCATTTATCTAGGGTTCTTTATTCACGTATGAGCAAATCGGATTATTTAGCCTGTGTTCACACTACTTATGGCAAACGGTAAACAAAGCACTTAAAGAACGAGAAATCACAGGATGTTCGACTATCTTACACGTTAGAAAAAAACAAAAAAAGGAAGAAAAAAAGGAAGGAAAAAGCCGAAACCAATACCTCCTTGCTGTCGCAGGAGTGAATAAAGAACTGCACCGTATGGAATAGGCTTTTTTATACAGAATTATATTGGATTGTATTTGGTAGACTTTCATAACGTGTTTCGCATAAAATTATGTAGCTTTAGACGTTGTAATAATTTTTGCTAAATTACGCTAAATTTTGAAAAACGGTGTTTAATTGCAAAAATTGTTTTGGTTACACTATATTTTTCATCAAAAATGCTATTGAAAGACATAAGTATGGACAAACTCAAACTTACAAAATTTGTCACACCTATTGTCAATAATGTCATCATATGCAGCAAATGAGTTTGGGTGTAGAGGAATGTTTGAAAAAAGTATTGCAAAAATGTATGTGCGTAGGAGGCTTTCATGCGTAACTCTTGGTCACGAATCCACAAATAGAAGAATATGAAGTAACTAGGAAACCCAGTAGGCAAAATGAATAAAAACCCTATGTGGAGGAGTGTTTTTCGTTTTTAAAGGGCACGCAGTCTGCGTGCCGTTTATAAAGAAAACACTCTTCTGCAAGGGTTTTTTCACGAATTTTCCCGCTGGGAAAGAACAGCAATGCATAATGTAAAAAAAGTTCAGAATGTAATAAATTATATATATTTCAAGAATTCTCTTCAGTAATGAAGTAAATAGAGCTACATTTATTTATTTATTCATTTATTTTGTTCATTGGTTTTTAATTGAGATATTTGAATACGAAAAAAACCGAAAGTAATAAAGAATTTACGAAGAACATACAGTGAAAGTTTTATTTCTCAAATAATTCATTTTCAGTATTCCCTTCCAGTATATGATACATTGGATTTTCACGAAGTAGAAATTTGCAATAATGTTACCAGAATATTGGTTTGCAAGTAAATTTTCAGTCTATAGGTTTGTATGATTTTTTTTTATGTTAAATACGTGCTATAGGAGATAAATTTTTATTACAGAAAAAGAATTTCAGTCTTAGATTTCCAGAAATAACACCTCTACATTGCAGGAAAACGCAATAAAATTCACCAAAATTCTTATGTTCTTTAAAAGTAGTGCAGGGATTAAAAACAGTATACTGAGTCAGAAATAACACCTCTACATTGCAGGAAAACGCAATAAAATTCACCAAAATTCTTATGTTCTTTAAAAGTAGTGCAGGGATTAAAAACAGTATACTGAGTCAGAAATAACACCTCTACATTGCAGGAAAACGCAATAAAATTCACCAAAATTTTTATGTTCTTTAAAAGTAGTGCAGGGATTAAAAACAGTATACTGAGTGACGAGGATTAGTAAAAACAAAACGCGTCTTAACTTCCGAGGAAAACAAGGTAGGTTAGTTGAGTGAACACTTGTTCTTACACTATCTATTTACGTTAATTCTATTTTGAATTTTCAGTATTGCTGTTACTGTATCCATTTGTCTTGGATTGACAAATGCCAAATTGAAAATGAAGAACGAAAAATCATGCTCTAGGCAAGGAGATTCTCAATCCAGAGCGCCAAGTTTGTTTATAATGGAATCAATTCTCAAAAAATTGGATGGAAAAATCCTGAAAGAATGCTTCACAACCTGCCATGACATGTCAACTTGCCAATATTTTGCACATCATGATGGAACGAGACTTTGTTTACTTTTCAAAAGTCTTCCTGGGAAAGAGGCCATTTCAAGATTGATATCGCAAGGATGGAAAGTCGGTAGGACTAAAACTAACAAGAAGGTAGGATTCAAAGCATGGATCTAGGGGTACTGCAGAAATATAGGAGGAGAGATCAAAATTTTAAGTGTCATTATCTTCGAGCTTATGAGAATAAAAAAGATAAAAGATAAAATTTTAACGACCCTTTACACTCCTCTTATCATTTTACAGTACTGCTAGATTTGTGGCTGGGTTCAGTTGCAATAACAGTCTGAGTAGGTTGGGGTTGTGAACCCTTAAAGTTTTCCATAGAAAGTGTTTGAAAAATGCTTGAAGGAACAAGCCATCTAGAAATATTTGCCTCGAATACTCAAACAGATTTAATAGACTTTTGTGCCAAAGAAAGTCGCGGCCTCAAGGCGCAAATAAACTACATGTCAGACGTGTTTAATTTATGGTAGCGTAGATACTTAGACTCTTGACACGTTCCTATTTACCCCGATTTTTTCGATAAAAACCTTTTCTCATGCGTACCTTTTTCATCTCAAAGAGAAATAAGGTTCCTAACAAAAAAAAGGTGTCATAAAGCGGTTATTTTGAGTATCCATTTATGGTATTACATAAACGTTCGCTCTGTGAACATTCCAGCAAAAATATGAAACTTTCTTGGGGCATGTGTGTTTTTGAAACGTTACCGCACTTTTATTGATTTTATTTCATAAAAGTTTAATCAATTTAACACTGCGTATTCTTCCAAACCAATCTTTTGAGGTCGGCTTAAACCGTGACCGAACTTGCTTTTTTTAGAGGAAAGTAACAGCGTGAAATTCTACCGAATACGGTAATATACTGGACCCATATTTGGAATTTTGCACGCTGTGCCAGTATTCATAAGATTTCAAGTTCAATTCGAGGTGGTCATCTGTCTGGTAGGACTGACGCCCAACTGAATTCGGCTCATGTTTCCCGGATGATGAAGAATGGATGGGGCTAGTTAGAGTAGCTATTGGATGATTAACATCTGGAAAAGGAAAACCTCTCTCCTAGGGAGTGACACAGGTTTGATAAGGGGAATTCAATTTTAAGAAATATGATTTATATTTTAGCTCTATCTTTACTATGAGAAGACAAACTGTGGAGAGAGCTTTTGTCAAAACTCATGTTTGAAAGATGTCGAAGAAAAATGCCCGCCACCGTACTCTGGTACGAACTGTGATTATTATGCAGGTTAGTTGAATAGGTTAAACTTCTTTTTCTTTAACATTTAGAAAGTATGTACCGTTCTCGCCATTTTGAGAAAAATCGAAGATTTGTGGAACACGACTGCCACGGCGTCTTGTTAACCACGTAAATGCCAATGACAAACATATTTTTCGTGGAATTTTAAATGTTTTTACGGTCCTTGACCCCTGGATAGTGACATAGGAGCCCAGCAATCCATGGACCAAGCAGCGGTCCCAAAGATTCCCAATATATGGAACACCTGCACACCTGTGACTTCCTTTGGCCGAATGTTGAAAGTTTTATGCTACGTACTTCAGACCAATTCAATTTCAAACAAATAGAGCCCAAAAAATGTGAAAAACTAATTTTCAAAGGGCGCAGTTTCCTCAATTAGTGTAGAATTTGCAAAAATTTGATTTTTTCCAAAAATGCAAATTTTGGTGTCATAGTGTCTATAATGTTTTAAAAGCACTGAGCTTTTTTCATCTCCGTAAAATTTCCTCACACTTGTCCAAAGTTTTTGTTTGATTAGGTACGGGTTACAATGTTGTTTTGTACACGCACAAAAGAAATTTGAACAAAAAACCAGAAACAGCCCGGCAAGAAGTGAAGAATTTTACATCGCTTTGTTATTAATCAGCAAATTTTAGCAAACTTGATGGGCTATGTTAGCTGCCCGGGTGGTTAAGGCGCTGGACCATAAACCAGGGACCCGTGTCCCACTTCCTTGTGAGGCTTTTGTTAATGAATTTTGCCAATCATTGATAACTCAGCATGGCGCCTGATGTGTTCTTCAGAAGGCAGGGCACTCATTAATTAAGCGATACATGGCGTACTAAAGACGTTATCCTGGGTAAATATCCACATTTCATGCAAAAAATATAACTATTCCCTAGGAAAGTATAACTATTCCCAAGAAAAATATAACTATTCCTCAGGAAAGTATAACTATTCCCCAGGAAAATATAACTATTCCTTAGGAAAGTATAACTATTCCCTAGGAAAATATAACTATTCCCTAGGAAAGTATAACTATTCTTTAGGAAAATATAACTATTCCCTAGGAAAATATAACTAATCCCTAGGAAAGTATAACTATTCCCTAGGAAAGTATAACTATTCCCTAGGAAAATATAACTATTCCCTAGGAAAGTATAACTATTCTTTAGGAAAATATAACTATTCCCTAGGAAAATATAACTAATCCCTAGGAAAGTATAACTATTCCCTAGGAAAGTATAACTATTCCCTAGGAAAATATAACTATTCCCTAGGAAAGTATAACTATTCCCTAGGAAAATATAACTAATCCCTAGGAAAGTATAACTATTCCCTAGGAAAAGCAGCAGGGTAAGGACCTAACGACTCATTCTTAGATTTTGAATATACTAATTTTCTAAATATTTAACGTCGAATATTTATCTAGAAGCAACTACATGTGCAAATCTACAAGCAACATTTGATGCGAATCCACCGCAAGGACTTGATGGGCTTGAACCATACAAAATAATTGCGAATGTATGGTATTGGTTGAATATAGACGGAGTTAGAGAGTGGCGAAAATGTTCTCCAAACTTGGAATATGGTATGAATATGTTCTAATTTGATATAATAGTAGTTCTTTTTGCCATTGTAATTGATTGCTTCCTCAGCGAGCGGAGCGAGTTATATAATCTGTTGCATCACGGCACGCAAGCTTCACTGCAAAATTCCTTTTCATGGCGGAACTTAATGTTACTCAGGTAACTTAGCAACAGTATTTAACAAAAGCGTTTTAGCTTTTTTTCATAAAAGCCGCTATTCATGTTGCAATTTACTATATTCTGATAAAATTTAGACAAAAGATGATTAAGAAAACAATAGAAATAATTAAACAAACAATATTTTTCAAGAACTCAGGCTGACGCTAGCGTTCTTAAGAGCAATCTATTTTATATCCGTCAAATTCCTTTAATTTGGCAAAACCTCCAAACTATGAAGGGACGAAAAGTTTTTCGATTTAAGTGGTTTTGCGGGTTTGAATTATATGAGTTTTATTGTAAATTTAACTTGATCAGCAAATTCAGTAATTTAAATTGTGTTGAACTTTTCTTCTTCTAAGAAGATATAGAACAAAAGCAAGGGAAAATATTTTTTTCTGATAACAAAACAGCGAGATACCAGAATTATCGTATGTTTGTTTTGATACCTCGCGCATGCTTGAACACACGGCACGGAACCACAAGCAATAGTTTTTTGAAACTCATAAGGCTTCTTTCCGAATAGGGAAACAATGTATTGAGGGATATCTTTATTGACTGACTTTGAAGATTTTGAATGGTTTGGAGAATAGCTCACTAAAAGGTGTCATTTCCATACAATTCTTTAATACCCAAATGTAAAGAGTTGGCGTGGCACATATGATGCGGTGGTCTAGTTTCGGTTAAACCTCGGGTTAATCTAAGAGATGAGTGACTCCCCAGCCGACACACTGCGTTTTTTAAACGTCTTTACTAGGTGTCTTTTTTGAAACACGCACTTCTTCGAACACTGATGTTATTGTCGGGGGTAGTCATTTTAGTTGTGTCCTACTGGAAAACATATCAAGCTAAGACAAAAATACTAACTGCTATAAATAGTCTTCAAAAACACGTTTCATAAACCTTATTTAGACCGCAAGTAGACGTTTTTTAGACGACTAACAGACTCATTAAAGATGTGTTTAAAAACGCGTCATTTTAAACCTTTTCAAGATGTCTTTTAAACACACGAAAATGCGTCTTTTAAACCACCACCTGGTATATGCTCCCATGTTTGAAACTTTCAATATCTTAATATGATCTTATTAGGCACATTTGCATTAAATTTCAAGATTCGAAAATAATTAATTGTATAACTATATTAATTTATCTAAAGTAAGGTGACTGTAACTGTCCACTAATTTTGGTTTAGATGGCGCCAAAATTCAATTAGTCATAACCTTTGATAAAAAATGCTATTGATTTCAAACTTTCACCATATACTCATCATCATAATTAAATTCAGATGACGTAAACATTTTCATTGTAACGTCACAATTTCATAATGGTGCACTAAATGTTTATTTATAGCAAAAAATCTGATGACATATCTGTGAAAGGTCTTTCTTTTGTTTCTTCAAATATCAAAACAGAATATAAATTTTTTTTCCAGAGTTATCGAAGAATAGCACATTTTTTTAAAAAAAGACTATTTTTTTTTAAAATGTGACGAAATCATGCTGACGTTAGCAGTTACCATAGTTATAAAAAAGAATTCTTTAAAAATATTTAGGTTCCTATTATGTAACTCTATTACCATGCCAAATGTCAAGTATAAAACATATGTCAATCTTGAGATATTAACAAAACATCTGGTGGTGGGCCGAACCCCTTGCCTTTGAATAAGTCAAAAAAGCCTGCCTGGAATAGGGTTAAGTTTATCATTATTATTATTGAACTTATTTATCCAGGATACCCTGTTTGAACTGCTACTAATGAGGGTCCTGCCTTCCGGTGAAACACCTACACGGAACCTTGTGGAAATTACGGTGAGGTAATTTTCACCACCGAGACCCTCGTGCCGGCGTCGAATTCGGAGCCCCTGAGGTCTAAGCTAAGTGCCTTAAACACTTGATCCACTGAATTATGAGACTCACTGAAATTTACTTGTGGTTTTAATTTCATATATACTGTAGTCTCAGAAAGTCCATATATACCTTCTAGGTGCCCAAAAAGATGTTTTTTCCTTTAGATTACACTACCATTAGACCGACACAAAACACAAATCTCTATATATCTTCATACTACGAGAACCCGATGGTTTTCAGAGCAAAAAAAGATATCAATAAGTGGAATGTTTTCAAGTTCAACCCGAATACAGGAGAAATTATCGACTGTTGCTCTTCAAGAAGAGTATGCCCATTATACGGAAATACTTATGATGGAACTTACCTCTACACTGGCTATCATGACACGTGGATATATCTCTTGTACTACAACCATTGCCCCGCAAATACCATTTATAGACGCTATAAACGAACTGGCTGTGAGTGCACCAATTTTGTTTTATGCAAATATTTTTAATAAGAATCTCAAGGCTCAAATCGCATGAAAATTAAGAATATGGTGATAACAAATCTCAGGCTCAATATATAAAAAATCATAGTTTTTGTGGAAAGTTTGAAATTGAACATTCTTTGTGAGATAGGGAAGTACCTATACTGTTATGTTGATCTGTTTGGAAAGTAAACTAGCAGAGCTTGTATCTTAATCGGAAGTTGTTTGAATTAAGGTAGTAATCTGAAATTTTATCAGAATGCATTGATTCAGCCTAGAAAAAACTAAAATTCTTTTAGCCCCTTTGTCTTTCAAAGTCACAAAAAGTCACTCATGCAAAATTAATCATCTAATTAAGCTCTTTAAATCCGGGTGAATGACACTTTACAATCACTCGTGGTGATTTACGCATATGGAAGTCATGAAAACAAGCATACGAATATCGAGCTCTGGTTACATGTTGTTTTCAAAAAGTTTTTTTTTTGAAATTTAATATTAATTCAAAGTTAGATTTCAAAAAAATCATTTTTTGAAAAACAGTATATAAACAAATCTCGTCCCCGGAGCCTCTTTCTCTCTTTTAGTAGCACTGATGGCGAGAGAAGATAGCTCTGGCGAAGTATACTGAGTTTAATGATTTCATTGGTTCTTAAAAACTCAATCATTATACAACGACCTTATTATTGTTTCAATTAAGTTGTTAAATGTTTTGATAAAGATATTATCAAGTGCATCATAAAATTTTCACTCAAACGTCCTCTTCAAATACTTATTTTTTGAATGGGCTTTTTATATTTTGAGAATTTTCTTTCCAACGA
>JAUBWS010054235.1:0-17109 GCA_032270445.1 Darlingtonia californica
TGCAACAGTGTGAGTACAAATGTTTGTTAAACAAACAAACGGACAACCCACCTAGTATCAAGCCAAAGTCAAACAATTTATATAAATATTGACAATACCGTTCTAGTCATGTTTACAAATTTCTTTCCCTATGTAAATAATTCTATATTATTTGAACATTCTTAAACGTTACTTTATTCAATAATGTATTTTTAGTAGGTTGTCTAAAGGACAGTTAAAGAACTATGAACATTTAATTTTCTTTTGTATTGACAGTATAACATTTATTTTTTTCTAAATAACTTTATTGGCTTTTCTCTCCTAAGCATGTGGATACGCCACTGATCACTTTGATGGTTATGTTAAACGTTATTTCCATGCAAAAAAAATTTATTTCAACGTGAGAAATTTTTTTTTTCTTTTATGAAACATGAATTCTGACTGTATATGTCTTCAACAAGCTTCAAACATTTAAAACTATTTCATTTCAAGAGAAATCTCTTTCAAGTACTTTCCCATCGCCTTGTTTTCAACGTAGAGATTTCGAGGGCATTGGTCTCCTCAAGTTGGTAGAGGCAGTATTCGGATATGTGCCCACTTAGTGTTCCCAATAAGCTTGCAACAAATGTCAACTCTATGTAAGGCTTACCAAATTCGAGCATTTTTTAAAGGTGAATACCGCTCCTGGGACCATTTTTGGCTTATATCTAAATGTAAGATACGCATTCTAATGACTGGCGTCATCAAATTATCTCTTTTCAATAATCTCAGTTCCAAAAATGCCCTTAATTATGGTTTGCATCATCATCTACTTGATATTGCACTAATATATTTGCGGTAGTAATAATCTACTTTGTTGACAGCTTTAATCCAGTGTAGACGTTTTTCATTGCAGATGAGGTTTTCTAGGGCTCTTCGTTTTTGGTGACTATGTTGATATTTTTTAATGTCCTATATAAGAAGAGCTCTCAAAATATAGATTTACCTTTTCAACAATGGCTTTTAAGTGTTGCAACAACATTTTAAGATTTCTTGCGACAAAATCTGTTAGAAAACTAACTTTTTCGACTAAGTTATGTTACTTTATTATTTGGTTTCTTTCTGTCTGTGCTCTTTTGTTTGTCGAAAGAAGTGTCTAAACTATCACAAAGATGTTTTATTGTGAAAGATGTCCTTGAAATGCTAAAGCAAATTCGTCACAGACGTGCTGTCTTTTTTATATACATTTTTTATCCTGTTAAGAGTTGAAATCGTGAATGACATATCAAGTTTTGAAATCTAACGATATAAGAGTGATCTTATGTAACATGGATTGAAAACATGAAATAAGGCAGACTGTGCATATACAACAACGTATTTAAAAAAGTAATACCACTGGAATAGTATGGATTGATAAAAACATTATGGTTATCATAATGGGACCGTTGTCGAGTGGTTAAAGCGCTGGTCGCCTGAAGGGGGTTTCTGAGTTTAAATCCCTTGCGAGGCTTTCCGTAGTGAATTTCACCAATCACTGTTACTGCATGGTACCCTAAGGTGTTTCCAGGAAGGCCCTCAGTGATAGCAGTTCATAAAAGAACTAAGGAGGCCACCTTGGGCAAATAATTACATAATATTTAAATAAAAAATAATAAATCACTTATCAACCGTTTTTACTATCTATTTTTGTTTAGCCCTCTCCGGCTAAAATCTCCATTCTTCGAATAACCTTTTTTCTATAGAAGCAATGAATTTGATACTTTGTTAGTATAAATATAATTCAATTAGACACGGTTTCAGAAAATTTCATATTAATACCTGTATTTAATCTAAATTATAGGCCATACTTAAAAACCAGCTATTGAAATTCAACTGATTTCAGGCAAAAATTACTGACAACTAAGTTTATAATAACTTTTGAGCTAATAATTCAATTAACTTCATTATTAAAACATTTAAAAGCATGTTACAAAGCAAGTGTGTCAATTTAATCAGGGTTAACTTATACACGTTTATAAGGACATCCACTTTAAGATTTGGCCAAAAATTAATTCATCTTATAAACTTGCCTAGGTTGAGTTCAATTATGGTATTTCCATGCACAACCGTCGTAGGGTAGGACACGTCGTAGGAACTTACTCAGTGAGCTAAATTGTAAAATTACACAAAATTACCTTACATTCACTTGCTGAAGTTCTCGTGATAGTTTATCAACATCTCTACCACGAAGCAACATCAACACAATCTCGAAATTTAGGAAGAAATGATCGATAATGTGCTAATGACAAAATATATATGTATGTGCACTAGGTTCAATGATAACGATCGATAACTTTTGAGCAAAAAATTATTTTTGAGTTCTTATTTCAGATTCTGAAAGGTTATACAATAGGATTTAACATAATTACAGGTTTTTAGGAAAAGTCTATGATTTTTGCCCAAAACTGCCCTCGAAATAGTCAAAAATGCTGTAAAATTGATGATATGTTTACCACCTTGATAAATTTCTTCAAAGCTAATTGGCTTTACTAACTTCAAGTTTGAAAGTGTTATCATTATCAGTTAGATATTAAATTGACAATTAAACTTTGATTTTTTTATAAGCACTTTTTGCTACCTCAACTCAAATTGGTTGCCATAAATGTAACTAATTCGAAAATATTAAAGGATAACGTGTTTATGTCTAACAGTTTTAATTCAATTAACACTATTTCAGACTATCTTCCTCAATTCGTAATCACTGCAGATAAATTTGTTTACAATAATATGAATAATAACACATTTTATCAAGATTTGAATAATTTTAATACTGAAAACTTGAAACAAGATTTAAAAACTACAAATTAGGATAAGCTGCTATTAGAGGTAAATTTTGTCTGAAAAGAGGTTAGAAATAGGGAAAGTGTTCAGCTGATAAAATACTCAATACAAAATCAACCCAATAAACGCCTGCTATTCACCAACAACGTTGTCATCAATCGTTGTAACTCTCATATGTGAGTACTGCACCAACGTTTCTTCCGACATTGATTCCAGTAAGTTATTGATTTTTCTGTTTGTACTTTCCAGCACCAACTCAAGCATTACTTTTGTAAAGAACATGTAAAATGCATAAATAGGATCATTTGTGTGCTTTGCTCTTTGCATTGGCCTGGTTGTGCATTTTCTAACGTCAGCGCGTCTTTGTCGACCAATGTTGTTAGGCGGCTGGTTAGAAAAGTTTTACGTGATGTTCTTCTTTTTTTTCTCCTCAATAACACCTTTCATTTTCTTTACTTTCTCAGAAATTATCATTGGATTGTAATTTGTCTCATCCAATGCTGTGTCAATAGAGTTTACTTTACGCTGATAAGTAACTTTTTTCCTTATGTGTGTTATTGGTTGGTCGTTGTCCTTACCGCCACTAGAGTTGTCCACGGAATCATCTTCACCAATATTATCATTTTCAGCAAAATCTTCTTCATCAGAATCCCTAAGATCTAAACATTAAACAGAAAATGTAAATAAGCTGCGTTTGTATGCGCCCATCATTAATATCGATACCGCTGTGTAATAAATATGTAATGTAATTTAATAGCAGTGTGCGGTATCAAACTGACGGCATCAAACTGTAAATATCGCTGTGAAACTGTGAGTGTATTAATCGTATATACCTTCAGGTCCATTCAGGTTAGCAACATCATCTTCACCATATTCATCATCATCAACATCATTATTGTAAACTAGTCAGTAGCTCACGCTAAAATGCCCCGCTGTAAGCATTCATACTTGATTACACTCATCACTTTCAAGCTCTCCATTAAATTTTCTTATTCAGTAATGTGACGCGTTTTAGCACGCATTGTGGTGGAAAGAAGTTTGAGTGAATGACGACCTCAGTCCGTGTGTCATTGTTTAATATATTACTTGTCGTTTGCAACGACAAATCAAAGTTAGATAAAAGTGACTGTTTGGCTTTGAGCGTATTTAATTATGTTTTGCTTTGAGCCTGTTCAATTACTTTTCACATAATTCGATAAAATTGAGTGAATATAATTAGCACAATTTATTATGATAACAAAAGTCGATTATCTTAATAACATAAAGTGATTGGTTTTCGTGCTTTTTAAAGCAGTGTTGCAGCAATTTCTTATCATCAGAAGCATGCTACTATCTAGAAATCCGGATTAGGTCTACCGGTCTAGACAAAATACGGATACGGATAAGGATGCGGATTCCCGGATACCCTGGCCTTAAAATAAAAAAAAGATGAACAGTTTTAAAACGACCCATCCGCTAACGTGAGGCAACAAAAGCAACAGTTTATTATGATAATAAAAGTCAATTATCTTAATAACATAAAGTTATTAGTTTTCGTGTTTTTTAAAGCAGTGTTGCAGCGACTTTTTATCCTCAGAAGAATACTAAATCTAGAAATCCAGGTTAGGTCTACCGGGCTAGACAAAATACGGATACGGATACGGATACGGATACGGATACACTGGTCTTAAAATAAAAAAAAGATGAAGAATTTTTTCAACAACCCATCCGCTAACGTGAAGCAACAAAAGCCCCTTGCTCGCTACGCTCCCTGCAGGGCAACAAAATTCAATATATCAATGACCGCAGCATCACTATGAACTATAAATAAAGAACTATAAATAAAACATGGTGTATATATGAAAATAGGTTGAAATACATTAGAATGATTTATATAAACACTAACATTGCATAGCTAGGTCACATTTTATGGCCTATATCACTGACTTTCGGGGGATTGTCGAAAAAGAAATTCCAGCAATTTCTGCGATTTTTGACCGGTCATGACAGATTTATCCGTCAAGTACAATATCCGGCATTTGGTATCCAATTTCTTTTCTTTTCCCGGAAACTGATTATAAAATAGATAAAAAATAAAAGGTTAAGTGGTTTCAGAAAAACAGTACACCGAAAAAAAAATGGCAGCAGTTTTTCTGCCTCCAAAAATTATTTCTTACCAAACTTTAGGAAAAGTCACAAAATTTTATCAAATCAAACAAACCATTCAAAAGCAATTTAGAATTAAGTTGCTGGTGGGAAAGGGGTTGAATCGAACCCACCCCCACCCCCAACCCTTGTATGGTCAAAAAGCTACAGTGGCTAGTTTTAGCATTATTTTACCTTCTCATAAGCCTCGCGGGGCGCAGAATATCAGCACAACTTGTGAACTATTTTTTTTCTAGAAAATGTACTTAATTCTTGAGTTTAAAGGTTCAATGTAAATCCTCAAAGTTCTCTCTGCCAATAGCTATTGTTAATTAGTTTCAATTATTAATTTTCTTTATCATTACAAAATAACATACATAAGATAAAACGAACATAAACGCCTTAGGTGTCATTTCTACCAACATGTTCTGCATATTGAAACAGTATTTTAAATTTTAAGATTATCTATTGCTAGCTATTACAAAATTTTTACGCAATTTCTTATATCCTGCATCAAATTTTGACTGTTACGCTAAGATAATCAAATTGCAATATTTTACAGGGAAGAAGATAAAACATCGTATTTGTTATGCCTTTTTATCACAATAATTGGCAAAGCATGGTCTTTATATCATTAGAACCAATTTTGATAATAATAAAATGTTATTTACATTGAACGCGTGCTTGTTTTAAAACAATTACCAGTAAAACGTGCTTAGATTAAGGGTCTCATTTCTTGATAAATAGAAAACTTGTTGACACATTTTTCTTCGATACTTGAATTTTACCATTTGATAGAGAAACGTGATGTAGGCAATTATGTGAACATTATTTACGTGGTACGTGGTTAAATAGCTATGTGGAAAAAGGAAAGATGTTTCGGGTTCAACGAATTATTTTTGATCATCTGTTATACACAATTCTTGATAATTCAGGCTCTGCGTTAGGAAGACTAGAGCTCTCCTAGAATTTAGCATATAAATATAAATTACACAACGTTTCACAGCGTTGAAATTATCAAAGGTTTTGCTGATGATCTTTAAATCTTATTTGTCTAAAATTAACGTAATTCTGTGATAAAAAGTAACTTTTTATATGTTGTAGAGCTTGAAAGTCTGTTTATAGCAGTTTATACATTTATTCAATAAGCAGGCAATAAAACAATATTTCATTGAACACCAGATATCTTGTTTCAAAGTGTTTGTAAATCCTCCCTTCAACGCGACATACAATCTGGGACAAAAATAAATGGAATTTGAATAAGTAGCTTTCAATTCAATTGAATCGATGTTTTCGACTTTAGAGCGAGTGACTAGCTTCTAGGTTATATTCCCAGGCTACTTGGATCAATTTCAGGCTATTGCACCGAGGATCCTAAGCTCTTAAGTCTTAAGTCTGAGTTGAAACTCTGTCGTTGAAACTCCTTGTTTATATACACAGCTACACAAGATTTCGAACTCTTGTGGTTTCAAAATTTCAGGGAAATTCCCTATAAGTTCCATATATTTTGTCCCGGATTGTAGGTTATCCTTTTGACCCTATTATACCCGGGCTTTTTGTGGTTTTTGTAGCCCCAAGGGGTTGGAGGCTTTTTTACCCGCGGCTATAAATTAAGACCGGCGTATGCAAGAAACTTGAACTTTCGCATGGTGGTAGCTCTCAATAAGGTATTTAAAAGAATCATGCCGAATCAACAATGAATGCTATTGTTACTTGATGACGTAATCAAAAATGTTAATTTTCTGAAAGTATGTACCTTTTTTTACAGAGCTATACCTCCTGAACTAACTAATTGTTTTTAATTTTTTTGAAAATCAAAAGAAAAACCTTATGTGAATATGTCATCAGATTTTATAAAAATCAAGTCCGGAGGCACTATAGGGCGTCAAACCCGCCTAAAATTGGCCCCGTTGTCATTTTTAAATGATGACGTCATGATAATTTTTTGCATTTAGCATGATTCTTTTAATAAAGTGACCAAACTTTGAAAGTTTCTAATCAATGACGTCATTAAAATAATTTCTTCAAAGTTTCGGAAAATTTGTTTAACCCTATTTTACCTACCCAGGGAGCGGGGGGAGGGTGCCCCCTTGCCGGTTTTTTGAAAATATCTTTTTTTCTGTACAAGCGATGAATTTGAAACTTTGTGAATATACTTAAATTTGTTTTAGAAAGATAACTGCAGAAAATGATTTCTAAAGGTTGCCCTGGGTTGTTGAAGGGCAACCACTTTAGGTTGAGGTAGCAAAATTACTTATAAAAAAGGAAAGTTTGATTATCAATAAGTATCTAACTAACAATTATAACAATTTCAAACGTGAACTGAAGTTAGACAAGCCTATTTAAAGCTATTTAGTTTTAAAAGTAAAAGCATTCATCAAAATGGTAACTATATTGAAGACATCATAGATTTCACGTGATCAATTTTACAGCATTTTTGACTGTTTTGAGAGAAATTTTGGGCAAAAAATATAAATTTTTGCCAAAAACCAAAAACTCTATGAAATCCCAGCGTATATACTTTCAGAATCTAAAATGAATCACTTTTTTCTCAAAAGTTATCGATCATTCTTGTAAATGTAACAAAATTTTCAACTAATTCTTATAAAAAATTCAAATGCCCATATCTTCTAAACTACAAATGCTATTCACTTCAAATTTGGACTGTACTTACATGATACAAAACTGATTCAAATGATGTAATCAAAATTGTAGCAAATACATTGCCGTCATAATCGATGACGTCGTCGTTTTAATTTTTTTTATTATTATTTCTAGGGCAATGTTGCACCAAAAACATTTTTAATTGTTGCATAGTTTCGAACTCCCAGCATTAGTATTTTTGAATTATGAAAGAACATTTCAGCCGTGGGAAAAAAGCCCCCTACCCCCTTCCCCGGGTATTACAGGGTTAGGGAAGATAAATTTTTATTGTCAATATAAGTTCTCAACTTTTCCTTTTCAACTATTAAAACCTTAAATGACAAAAAACTGACGTGTTTACTGCACTGCTCAACTCAATATCAGTTATGGAAAACTTTCATTAGCACAATGTACATTATATTGTTTTCTGCCAGTTCATTAAATCAAATATTTTTTCATAGAAAGAATAAAACTTAAAATGCCATGGAAGTTTTCAATGTCTTACAATTGTCATGGGTCATTTTTAGCGTTTGTTAGTGTCGTGTAAATTCAGGTAAGATTACAAAATCGAAAAATTTAAAAGCTGTTCCACTTGCAATCTTTTGTGTGCAGATTTTCTTAACCCAGAGGTTTGGCCCAATAAGCTATAAGACAATAAATAGTTAAGCAATACACTTTTTTGTGATTAGATTGGCTCAGTTCAAAGACTTTTTCTGATAAAATGGAAAAATAAGCTGGCAGAAAATACTTTGGGGGCAAAAGGTTCACTTATAAAACAAAATAGGCTACATTATAACCGGAAAAAAGCTTCAAATCTGTTTTGATTTTCTTAAAATACTATTAAAATGTTTATAGACAATCTATCAGGTGTACATAGAATTGCAAATGTTCTAAGAATTAGAACAACAATTCAATGAACTCATTAACTTAAGTCCTTCAAACACTATAAATGGTTGCTATAAAAAATCCCAGAGCAGGAAATTACCAGACATGCTTTAACAAATAACATCAACAAAACATTTTATCTAACAGTTAAAAAAAAGCTTGAAAAACAGCGAAGGATAATTTTTTCAAAAATTTAATGATTGACTAATAAAATTTGTCAAATCAATTTTTTACTCTACAAATCAGAAAACCAACTTTTGAGCTTTTTTGTTTATCATCAAATGCAATACTATACTGCATCTTGCCTATTTGCCTTCTTTTAAAGCTTCTAAAAAGTTGATTGATTTGATTTTGATTAGTAATAGATGTGAAAACAATGATAAGATATTTCGAGATACTTAAAAAGTCGACTTGAGAGATTGAAAAAGATGATTTGAGAAGCTGGAAAGCTGATTTGAGAATTGGACAAATAGTTTCACAATCTAAGAATATCTGAAGAGCTGAAAAGCTGAAAATTCAAAATTAACCATCACAATTGAAAAGATTATTTTCCAAAGCTCAAAATTTAACCCTATTTAACCCGGGCTTTTTGGCCCCTTCATAGATCCTGATCTAAATAAGCTAAGGCAATGAAACTTGGCAGGAAAATAGCTTGCTATAAATCTACAACTTCATGAAAAAAAAAATTCAAAATGGCTGCCATTATGCTGTGACGTCACCATATATGTTAAGAAATGCTAAAATTTAGGGTTTTTGGGGTACTTCTTCGAAATAATGTTGCGGGAGATCTAATAAAGATTTTTTAATTCTGTATTAATTTTCTTTAAGATAAAGGATTGAAATTTAATATGCTTTACAGTTCTTTCACAAAAACAAAGATTTTTGGTGCCAGAGTGCCCTAAAAATGATCAATTTTTTTTTAAACGATGACGTCATCAATTATGACGTCATTGTATTTAACCCTACCTGTACTGGGGGGGGGGAGCCTACTAGGCCCGCGGTCTTGTTTCTGGAAAAAAAATCTCCAAAACAAAAAAAATTATACGAACTTGAAACTTTTTGACTTTTAATAAAATCTTATTGGGAAAATATTCCCAAAATTTCAAGTTTACCTTAATCACCGGCTTAATTATGCTCAATTATTGAACCCTAGGTGAGAACTTTAATCTATTTTACTGCAAATTCAGCAAATCTTAAACATATCATAACTTTTGATAGACAAAAGGTATTGACATGAAACTTTCACAACACTCATATATCGATAAAAAAAATCTGCAAACGTCATGAATTTTGTATATGACGTCATAATTTCAGTATGGCGTGCCAAAATAGAAAAAACTATTTTGATGTTTTTGGCGTGCTATAAATGGTAAGAACTTGATTTTTTTTTTTAGCTTTCTAAATATGAAAACAGATTTGTGAAAGCTCTTTTATTTTACAAGTTATAGTGATTTAAGCAAATATATGTATTTTCTCTATACTTTTTTTATATAATGACGTCATCAAGTAACCATAGCAACGATATCTTTTTGAGTATGATTTTGTTGCTACTCTTATTGAGGACTAACTTCATACTAAGTTTAAGGTTTATATCATTATCCTATCAAGAGATATTTACCGCGGACCTACTAGGCCCCCCCAGTATTGCCGAAGTCAAAATAACCCACTACAGGTAGGGTTAATACCATTTTGTGGACATCATCTGTATTACTTTTGTGTCATCTAACTACGGTCTAAATTTGAAGTCAATAGCATTAGTAGTTCAAAAGTTATGGGCATTTGAATTTTGTAATTCTTATAAGAATTTTTTGAAAATTTCACTAAATTTACAAGGAAATGATCAATAACTTTGATAAAGAATGATTTTAAGTTCTGATTCAGATTGTGAAAGGTCATACAATGGGATTTTACATAATTTCCGGTTTTTGGCAAATGTTTGTATTTTTGCCCAAAATTGCTCTCGAAACAGTCAAAAATACTGTAAAATTGATGACGTCATCAATAGGATTAACATTTTGATCAATTGTTTTAAAGGTATTTGGCCTTGTATAACTTCAGTCTAAGTTTGAAAGTGTTATCATTATTAGTTACATACTTATTAACAATTAAAATTTGCTTTTTTTATAAGCACTTTTTTCTACGACAACTCAAAATGGTTGCCATAACAACGTCTCAGGGCACCATTTGAAAATTTCTTTTCGCGGTTATCTTTCCAAATAAATTTTAAGTATTCTCAGAAAGTTTCAAGCTCATAGCCTTTGCAGAATAATAGATATTCACGAAAAACCAGCACTTTGGTCATATTGTATGACATTGTTTTTGTTTTTTCAGGCAGAATTAACATATTTTGATGTTTATTTTGCTCATTTTCGGTATTTGAAGCTGTCATTTTCAACAAATTTTAACTTTTTTCATGAAAATTTTTACTATAATATATCATTTTGCTGCAAATCAAATAAGGTATTCTGACTGTAAAGTTACAGAAAATAAAGGAAAAAATATGAAAAATCTTTTTCAAATGTAGATTTGGCAATAAAAGCTTTACGTAAATAAAACTCATTTTGACATGATTTCATTGACTAATGACGTTATTATACAAGTATTGTCATGATGAAAAATGATTTCTATAATGAATATTATTATCTGACTATAATAATTACTAGCGTAACTTTCAAATTCAAATGTGAGTTTTGACTGTACTTGCTCAGCGTTAACAAATTTTCAGTAACACAACTTTTATAAAATGTGTTGTTACATTGCCGTCCCATTATGCCGATCTACTTTTATAGGTCCAGACATTGCATCGCTAAATGATTTCTGGCAAATGATTTGGGAACAAGAGGTGTCTGTCATAATTATCTCTACCAGACTAGTCAAGAACAACAAGGTATCAAGATATTAAAATTTAGTATTTTCAACCGGGAGCTGTTTTCAACTAGCAGGTAAACCATAACACATACATCAATAGCTGCATTTTTTGACGGTTTTAAAGACGGTAGTTTATAACAAACGTTTAAAATTTCATTGGAAACGGTTGAAATTTCTTTTCAGCCATTTAATTTGTCCAATAAAACATAACGTGAAAAAAATCTTCCATGTTCTATCTTCATGTACCAACTACTCTTTTTGAAGCAAACCCGATAAAGTTGTTAAGTCAGTTAGCCTCTTAAACTATAGTCGAGTAAGAGTTGATTAGAATGAAATACTGTATTTTGATTATTAGATTTAGATTTTAAATAATTACTTTATAAATAGTTCTATTGCTTAGTGAAAGAAATTGTGGGTGTTTATTTTTATCTTTCCATACAAAATTCAAGCAAGGTTAAATATTTTACAGTCCGTCACAACTTACGGAAATTTTGAAGTAACGATAAACACAACAGATACGTACGCTGATTTTTTTATCCGAACATTCTCAGTGAAAAAGGTAATAAATGATTTTTACATGTGTACAAATGTTACATATGCAATATATAAAAGGATTAAAGCCTTAAGTTTTAACCATGAGGCAGCTGGCCTAAATGGAGCAATTTGGTAGTTTTCGTGATAGCAATTAGGACTAAAATTGAGATTCATATGTACTGATTTAAGGACATGAAGCTTATAATGGAAATGTCAATTGTTTAAAGTACAATGGTAATCAACAGGTGCTAAGCACATTGCTAGATTCAGTTTACCGATCATTGGTAAATGAACAGTGCACACTGAAGATATTTGCTGGTGAAAATATTTTCTAGATTGGAAATTTATAGCACAACATTTTTTTGAAGGGTGACATATAAAGTATGATATCTTAACCATTAATGTAACTTAAAAATACTAGCAAAATTTGCGAGGCGTAGTGTTAAAGATCAAATTACATGTGATTAAGCAACATTAATTAATGTATTTTGATGACCTGACACATTGCTTTTGGTTGTAGCTTTGGAAACTCTCTTTTAGGAGTCATATCTACTATTTTGTTGATTTCAAGTACCATTAAATCAATTGATAAAAACTAAAAGACTAAGTTTTGAACGCATTATCAATTAATCAAAAGTGAATTATGAAAACAATATATTGTATTTATTCGATCTCAAATAAACAAAAAGGAAATTCGCAAAGTGCAACAATATCTCTACCTTGCTTGGCCTTACCATGGTGTGCCGCAGTATCCATCAGACATCCTCAGTTTCCATAATATAATTCGAAAGGACCATCAACTTTAGATGACACATTCCCCAATATTGTTACATTGCAGGTATTGTTTGAACTTTTCAATATCAGGCCCTTATTGTGATAAATGTGAAGAGGATCGTTTCGTATAAAAAAGGGGATTTTCCAAATATCATCTTATGAAAAGGATCCACATATCAATGAAAAATAGCTTATCATGGAACAAATAGAGCATTTTGTTCTAAAAGGGAGATTAATGGCACCCAACCAGCCCCCCCCCCCTTCGGTGCTGGCCTAGATATTACTAATTACAAAGATATGGATGTAGGTTAAAGTTGCAAAAATGAATAGTGTGATTTGTGTATTTTGACTATCTATATATTGTATATATATCTTTACTTATGAGTTTATAAATTAACGGTTGCACTCATTAGATAAAAACTGTCATTATCATTATCCAATTATACTGAGGCATCAACTTTCAGAAGAGGTTTCCAAGCAAAATTTAGTGACATTTAATTTCATTATATATATATAGCGCTGGTGTTAGTCGCACAGGAACGTTTGTATGTATCGATAATATATTGCTAGCAGCTGAAGAAGGAATTGTAGACATTTTCAACTTTGTCAATTTCGCGAGAACAAGAAGAATACATATGGTTCCAACGGAGGTATGGCACATTTAAACTTTTTTTAGATATTATCATTTTCATAATAGAACTATAAGCTTTACAGAACTGCAAAACTATGGAGAAGAGAATCTCAAACTCATGATGCTGCCATATCAACTGTTCTAACCGTTTGTAATCGGAAAGTCATTAGGCTTTTGATAAATTACTCTACTATCCCATATGGCAACAGCCAAGCCAGCGCAAGACAGTGACGGTGTTAACAGACAAGGGGTCACATTTCATTGCTGTCGTCGTGGCAAATTTTTTTTTCTTACACGGTCGGAAGTATCTTTGATGGTCGGAAGTATCATTTTGAACACTGTACGCGCGCGTGTTGAATATTATTTTGAGTTTCGTTAATTTGGACAGCCCGGTTGGCCGATAGGATAGAGCATCAGGATTGGCATACAAGGCATGGTGGTTCGAATCCTGGCAGTGAAACTTAATTTTTTGTTAACTTTGTTTTTCAAAGATGTTTTTGTTTTTGTTTTTTCAAAGATGCTTTTTGTTTTGTATTATACCTTTTTTTACTTTCTAAACAACACTCGCAAAGGGGTCATGTCACTCCGTCACACCTTTCAGCCTTTATTGTTCACTCGCTTTTGGGACGGGTTAGGGGTTGGTCTCCAGTTCAAAAAAATATAAAAAGTTCATTCTGCTTGTTTAAGATACTTCCGACTGTCAAATTGATACTTCCGACCATCAAAGATACATTCGTCCGTGTACGAAAAAAAAATTTGCGTCGTCGTGTGGGGTGGGAAATACATGATCTGTTTGTTTCTGTACAAATTTGTAATATTCTTTACCACGAAATAACAAATGGCCAAATGGCATCTCCGTAAGGAAAGTACAGATTAGTAAAATTACAAAAACAATTAGTATAATTATAAAAACGATTAGCATAATTACAAAAACGATTAGTATAATTGCATTAACCCTATGCAATCAAAAAAATAGCGTCTCAAGAATACATTGCACGCTGCTTTAAGATAGTAGTAGCAAACCCCAAACCCTAAATTCAAAATTTCGGTGTTTATTACTTCAGAATCAATACATGTTTATTTACGAGGCGATAAACGAATCGTTAGCATGTGGTATTGCTGTAATTGATGTATCACAAATAGCCGTTAAAAATAAGAAACTTTAAAAAAGTCAAAACGGCACTACCAACATGGCTACCAACTACAATCTGAAGTAAGTCAAATTCATTACTGTTTTTTAATCCGAAGAGTACACTTGCTTATTAATGATATCAATATGAAAGGGGATGTCCGCGATATCAACAAGGAGAATTTATTTTTTCTCTTATGCTTAATTTCTTTGCAGTCCCAAAAGCTCATCATAGCACTGTTAGTATATTTTAAGAGAAAGAGTGAATATTCAAAATATCTGCAACTAATTAGAAATTAGACAGCAATTTGAGAAAGCGCATTTCATAAAGGTTTTAAAGTAGAACGTGCTATTTTATTGGAAAAAAATATTTGCATCTTATTTGCATAGAATTTAGGACAAAAACAAAAAGACCTTCGTTGTTGATGTAAGAGAAACGCACGCAACACTTTTTTACCAATATTTTAATGTCTTTGTATCTGTACGGTATAATTATTTCATAATTTGGTCTAACTTTATTCCTACTAGGACGCCATGGTATCAAATACAATGACGTCATAATTGATAACATCATAACTATGACGTCATCAATTTGGTTACCATTTTGATGATACATTTTAAAGGCAATTGGCCTTGTATAACTGCAGTCCAAGTTTGAAAGTGTTATCATTATTAGTTAGATACTTATTAACATTTAAACTTTGCTTTTTTTATAAGCACTTTTTCCTACCTCAACTCAAAATGGTTGCCATAGCAACGTCTCAGGACACCATTTTGAAAATTTCTTCCTGCGGTTATCTTCCTAAATACATTTTAAGTATACTCAGAAAGTTTCAAGCTCATAGCTTTAACAGAAAAATAGATATTCACGAAAAACCAGCAGGTGAAATAGGGTTAAACACCAACACTGCATTGTTAAGTCTTTTTATGGGCTACTTCAATGACTTTCGGCGGAATGTCGAAAAAGCAATTTTAGCAATTTCTGCAAATTCCAGAAACTGCTTATAAATAGATAAAAAAAATAAAAGTTAAGCGATTTCAGAAAGAACAGAGCACCGGAAAAAAATAGCAACAGTTTTTCTGCAGTGCGCGCTCCAAGAGCGCGTCCCGATGGGAATAGGATTAAGAGAAACATTTCAAAAACGCTTTCAGGTAAATTTATTTGAATTTTTGTCTTGGAAATTTCCGTTTAATTTTTAACAGAGGCTAATTACAGTAACAAAATATCTGTCTGAGAAGGAAACAAGTGCTGGAATTTCGGCAGCGAATGAAACAAAGAACTGAAACACTACAATACCATGTAAGTATTACTTTTCAATGCTATTCTTTCCCAAGCTGGAAAAAATTGGTAAAAGCTCTATGTGGAAGAATGTTTTTCTTAAACTCCCTATGTGAAGAGGTGTGTTTCTTTTTAAACGGCAAACAGGACTGCAAACGCAGAAATCTTATCATTTTTCTACGACTCAGACAGTAGGGATATAATCTGAAAAGATATGATAACCTGATTTTCTGGTAAAATTTGTAATATTTTGCATCATTTATGCTAGTTGTACTTTGTTATACTATAATGGTTGGAATAATAACGTTTTTCAAATAATTTTCCAGGCAACCTTTCAAAAGTAATGCTTCAAATAAAGAAGATGGAGTTGATTATATCAATGCCGTTTATGTTAGCGTAAGAACTTTTTATAATAGACTTTACAATCGGTCAATGATGTCAACAGTGGTCTAATTTGACAATTGAAATATAAGCGCATATACCCATCTCTCAAAATATTTTTTTTTTAATTCTTCAATTAGTAATAAACATCGTTATTGTGGAAAGGAGAAATGAAAGTAACATACAAGAACTATTTTGAATTACCAATGAGTTCAATACGTACCATTGGTTGAAGAGCGGTACAGAACACTTTGTCCATTTTTAAAATTCGCTTTCAGTTTATGTTTTGTACTTTAAATTCGCCCCTCCCCCTCCTTGCAAGCTTTTTGTCATAACTTTTCACAGACTAATTTTTTAGCTCTGAAATTTTGTGACTTTTTGGGGAATTTACTTGCAAAAGATTTCATGAAAAAATTTTTCTGAAATAATATGAAAATATGGCAGAATTATCAAAATATTTGCAAGTGCTTTCACTGTTACTATATTGTGTATCAGCCGATAGGAAATTGAATGCAGAGCACATATATGTTATTTAAACATGCTGAATATGAGTAATTTGCTCAAAATAACATCACATTGTCCAGGCGGTAATTTTAGTGATGTTTTGCAATTATGACGTCATTGTTACGTAAATCGTGATCATGTGACTCAATCTACACGAAACTTTGAACAAATGTTCCTTGAACCATGTTGCATCAGTGTGCTAAGTGTGCATGTTTGCTGCTTTAAAAGCTAGATTGCTATTTCAGTCTCGTGCTATCGTATCATGCGTAAAATGGCTAGCCTACTATACGGATGTTACGATTCTATGTGCATTTTTTGTCCTTCCATTATATTTTTCTAACAACGTTCTCACAAAACCATGAAAACTTTGAGATTTTAATCGTACTATATTGCGGTTTATGAAAAAACTACGAAATTCAAATTCTACCACCTTTTTATCCAGGTAAAGAATTTAAGTGTGCCGCAGTATTTGAAGTTTTTGGGAAATTTTTTCATATCTTATAGTTACCTAATCCTCTCTTTGAAACTTTCAATCTCGAGTCTTTAAGTTCTAAGGCTCGTCTGAACCATCGTCCAAGT
>JAUBWS010054246.1:0-17107 GCA_032270445.1 Darlingtonia californica
TTTTATAAGCGCCCCTCTCGAATAAGCGCCCACCCAAAAAGTCTAAATTTTAAATAAGCGCCCAGGGCGCTAATTCGTGCATTTACGGTATCTTCAGTTTTACAGAACCACTGTAATGTAAGAAAGTATTTGTACCAAATTTCTAAAATTTTTATTTTTCACTCCAAACGTTAAAATTTAGTCCACGTTCTATGTAACGTTGCCGCCATGTCTGCTAAAAGTTCTTTAAAAATAAATAAATTAAAAATACTATATCATTTCACACAAATCCAGCAAAAACCACTGTGTCAGACGATCAACTGATTGGATGATTTTTCAATAAAAATATAGTTCCACATTCCATGAAAGTCACCCTGTGAAAAATAAGTAGAAGGTTTTTATAAAAGAGCTGTTGATTGTATAGAGAAATTGGAATTACCCATTCACACGTGTTTTGGCTGAGACAATCTTAATATTATGGCGAATTGTCTGGGATGAGATTACCAAAACAAAATGCGACGAAAGCTTAACCCTTAGAGTGTACTCAACCTTTTGAAAATGGTCAAATTTTTTAGATATTTTTTTTTATCATTTCTCAGAATTTGAACTTGAATTTCTGGACACTGGAAAGCGAGAAACTAGTTAATCTGCTAGAAATGAAGCCAGGACCTCAAATATTTTAATCTCTAAAAATTGTCATTAACCCTTAGAACGCACTCAACTTTTTGGAAATGGTCAAAATTTTGAGAGATTTTTTTTATGATTTCTGAAGATTTGAACCTAAATTTCTGGATACTGGAATATGAGAAACTACTTCTACGTTCTATGATCTTTAAAAATAAAATATGTATGATCTTTCAGAAAATATGTATGTTGATCATGCAATTTTCAAGCATTCAAGAGATATATTGGGCCTAACAGGTGTTGACAGTAATGACAGGTGTCAATTGACTTTTCCTAGACTTTATTTGGATCGTTTAATCCCAAAAGTGGCTCGTTTCAGGTCGTTTCAAGTGGTTAAGTTGCTGGTTTCAGGTGGTTTCAGGTTGTTCCGCTTTTTAGTAAGTACCGTGATATAGGCTTTCAAAGGCATAGCTATATTTTGGTCAAATCTGAACGTATATACGTCTTCCATGTATTTAAGGGTTAACTTTCATTAGCAAAGATTTTGATGGGTGAAAGCTTTACTTTCAGCAAAATTGTTCATAAACACAGTGAGATTTCTCAAAGTTGACCCTCTTATAGCCTGTACAAGACCGCCGCACCGGTACGGAAAATAGGTTTTTTCGTAATACGAACTATTATCGTGTTCTAACGTTCGCAAAGTCTGGTACAGGCTCATCCTAAACTGTGTACTGTTATCATAACCTTTTTGATTATCGTCTTGACATTTTTGAAAGAGTAAAAATAAGCTTGCGCATACCTTCCTTTTTGCTCTGACAATCAGAGGTAATAAAGTTGATGGAACCAAATATAAAAGAGCTGGCTGAGCCGCATGGAAGGCTTCTGATATCAAAGTTGCTGAAATCAATCCTAAAAGAAGACAACACACAATCAGTACTTGAGTATGGTTCCCGACTGGTTAACTGGTCGCTATTAAGTCCGTTCTGTCCATGAATACCATCTTCTACCATATTTGGCGTACGAGCCGCTTGAGATCGAATTCACTCGTCACCTCATTTCTCCGATTTGCCGTGATTCGCCTTCCCAATATTCTCCGAATCCCGGTTTACAAAGCCCGGGATCTACGGGAGCCCAGTAGGGCGGACTGTTTTAAAAAATATCCAAAATTTCAACATTTCAACAAATTTTGCAACACATTTGAAACTTTTCAACTAGATTCTAGATTTTTTAAAACTTAAGGGAAGCAGATTTCTTTTAGTTTAGTATCAAAAGAAATTCTTGTGAGAGAATCACCACAGTTCAGATTAAAGTATTCAAAGACGTTCACTTTAGTCAATTTTCCGCATACCTGAACACAGAAAATTAATTTTCGCAGTAGATCATTTTTGCGAATCAAACAAATTCAAACATTTTTGGAGAATGCATTTCGCGACATGAATGTGATTTTTAATTTACAATCTTGTTTTAAAATCATGAAATGAGCTTCATTTTAGGAAAAAAAAAGCCCGTTTGAAGATAATTTAGACGAAAAAAATTGACAGAATGACAAAAACTAGAGAAATTTTTGAAAATCAACTCGATATAGATTTCATTTTCATTTTGAAGTTCGACAAAACAATACCTATGAAATATCCAATGATACAAGTCTTGAAATAGATTTTCTGTCTTGTTTCTCCCAGAACTTGGATCTCGTATCTTAATACGAAAGAAATCAAAAGACCTGGCATAACCTAGTGAAAAAAGAAAACAAGAAATTTTATAGACCAAGTATGGTACAAAATTGTTATTTGAAGGGATTCTGTGATGAAAAAATAATTTTTTGATATGTTGTAGAGCTTGAAATTGTGTTCATGGTAGCTTTTAAACTTTTTGAAATATTTTTTTTCAAATTCTTGATCAATCCTCCCAATAACTTCCTTAAATAAATACCAATCAAAAATTTCAAAAAAATTGATGAAATCAGACAGGTGTGAACAGCTTGAAATTCTATCGAATACGATCCCGTATATTGCCGTATATGGACTAATTTCTTTCATTTAGCGAGCATTTCTAGAATGACTTCAGCTTTCTTAGCAGTGGTAGTCTGGAGCATAGACTCTTTTAACTCTCACCTCTACTTGAGATTCGGTTTTTACTCCCAAGCGAACATCTTTATTTGCCGCAAACATGCATATCGCGCAATATTTTATTAACATAAGAATATGGAAAGTGAGGCTTTACACTAAACATGCGGAACTTAACACTAATAGGAAATCGCAGGGCTGTCGACACTTTTTTCAGAGTAATGTTTTTTTTAAACTATTTTTTTCATCAATTCTTCATACATTACTATTGTATAAACATACAACACATGTAAGTAGAGACTAGGTATAATTAATTAATTAATTATACAATCTGTACCGAAAGTATCTAAAACAATAAGAAGGCCAAACAGTTCTTGTTTGTGTTTGTGAATTTTGTGTCTGGAGTTTCCATTCTGGCAGTTTAAAATCTCAAATTTTTCTCCGTCGCGTCAGACCCAACCATGGTGGGTCCTCCTACGTCACTAACCCTGGCCCCTCCACTTTTTATATTGTGTAGACGGCCCTGAATGGGGTGTCATGTTTTATTATAAATTACGTTGGAATTCGATAACTACGGAATTAGAGAGTTTCCTTGATAGGACATTGTAAAACTTATCTCGAACTTAACCCTTCAATTGTTTTTGACGGATATATGCGGTCAAATTCGGCTAAAATACCACTATACCATGGAAACCTCATGACTTTCGAACAATTGTAAATCAAATAATAAAATTGAGAGCACATTTAAAGAACATAAAAAAAGCTTTCATTTGGTACAAAACTTGATAAGTTTATCTCCTTCCAGTGTTGAGAAATTTAATTTTAAAAGTGTCAAAAAATTTACAAAACTTTTGACGATGATAGCAAAATATGTATCTGTTAAAGGGTTAAAAAAAGGTACATAAAAATCAGTGGTCTAAATTCCACAAACTTGTAGTTCTACCCCGAATACAGACAGAAACCCTTAAAGACTTACTATATCACCCAAGCCCAACATGCCAAATCGATTTGGAAATCTTGAGCTATAAAAAATTAGGTCAGATTTTGAGATGGAAGTTTTATGGGATTTTTACCCTGATTCCATGGAATTTCCTCAAGGAAACGCTACCGTTTCTTTGCTCACCTACCGATGTCACAATACCACAAGTATTGTGATCGCTTGATAGACGCCACTAACATTTTGTCATCGAGCATTGACAGGATTATGCAGTATTGATGAGGCCTGATAAGTCCAAAACCGGTCTGCTGCTGTCTTTGTGAATCTCTAGCAAGTGGGTGAGCATAAAAGTTTGAGTCCATCTCAACAAGAAATATTTGGATTTAGGGCAGATATTATTTTAATTTTCGGGACATTTCAAAAATCCGTTAAAGTAAGTGCAGTGGAAAACACTCTGACCACACTCGCGACAGCATACCAAATCCAAACAAAGCGAAAATTTATTCCCGCGAAAATAAGAATTTAAAGACCGTTCACAGGATGAAATCAACAGGGAATGAGACAGGGTTTGCATGAAAACAAATCGGAAAAATCAAGAAATTAACCAGGGAGGAAAGAGATATTTACTATCTTATATCCGTAAGAAGATGGTTTTTTCACTAAAAATATCAAAATAATTTCTTAACCCTTTTAGTGCCCATGACCGTTCTTGCAGGAAAAACTCTATGCGGTGGAGTGTTTTTCTCTTTAAGCGGCACGCTGGATTGCGTGCCGTTTAAATACGAAACACTCCACCGCATGGGTTTTTCTCAATATTTTAACATACCGGCACTTAAAGGGTTAAAGAAAACGTAAATAAATTCTTAAACATTCTTGTCTGATTTTTTAGTCCTTGACTTATAGGGAAATCATTTATTCAGTTATTTTTCTTAAGAGTGATTTTTTTCTTTCTTTAGCACGAAAGCTGAGGCGGTGTGTTCATATAATCGTAATGGGGAAATTATTGAGTCAGATACTTCTTGACTTTACGCAAACGACGACTAAAACGATTTTTAGGTAAAACGTCATATACGAAGTGTCTATTTGGCAAATTACAGGAAAAGGAAACAAACGACATACTGTGTAACGGTTCTTCGGGCACAAGTAAAAGTACAATTTAAAAACAAATCAAGTGCGTATATCACATGTGAAAATACTTTAAAACTAAAAGCGCCAAAAAATCTTCTTTTGAAGGAAAATATTCTTGGCTAAACTTTTCAAAAATGTCTGATATTATCCTGTCTTACATCTACGTTATTGTTTTTGTTTTTTTCATTCAATAATCTGCATAAGATGAAGGCCTCATCATCAACATTGTTTCCTTCAATGAATAATGCCTGTTTCCAATCATAGACTTCCATACAAGGCCGTCTGCGAATGGTATACTTCCATCAGAACTAGTAGGATAGTTGCCATTTATTGCTGTGTTGTGGCATCCTCTGTGCCACCAAGCTCCAAATCTCTCTGCACAGTTTGATTGATACGTATCGTTGTCCTCATCTATTGTTGTGAATTTAAGGCCATTAAATAGAATGAAATACTGCCAATCCCCATGAATCGGAGCTTCTGAAACAATGTGAAATATAAACTTGTTAGCTTCACTGTCTAATCTGAAACCTTTAGCTACAATCGTATTTGTGTTTCCTTGGAAATCTGTGGCAATCAGCATCACGTCGTGTGGTTTCAATGTTGTCATTTGGTGCACATACTCGTTACCAAGCCAGAATTCAGAATTTATTTGCCCGAACCCATCTTTGTATTCTTGCCACGTTTTAAGTTTGAATGAAACCTGACCGTTAAATCGTCGTTGGAACACAGTCCACCCACCTCCATTGACCTCCATATTACAGTACAAAGATTTTGCTGTGCCCATTTGAGTTGTTACATGGTAAACCTTGCTTTCCCTAGCTCCCGCTTTGTACAAATCCGCACAGCTATAGCTAGTTGGATCTCTCGTGTAATACATTGAACTCGGCTGAGATACAAATGATTTTGAACGCTCCTCGTAAAACTTGAAAGTTGTATCATAAAGATAACATTGGTTTGATTGAGAGTTTACAGTGAAAGACATACAGAATTTGATGTAATAGCATAAACTGAAACATTGTTCGGTGCTCAACACAGGTCTAGTTTCGTTTGCAGACGCAGATATTGTTTTGTCAGTGGCGATCAAGTAAAACATCATGGATCCGTGTACACGCTGGAAAATTGTAATCAGAATCTCAACAATAAATGCTGTAAAAATGACTAGTTTCATGATTTCCCTCTTTTGTGTCACGATATAAATATTGAAAGAATACTAGATCGAAATCTTGCGGATGCTACAAACTATGTGAAAAGTGTAGAATAAATAATAATGAATACAGCTCTTCGAAATCTATTTTGAATCAATTCTGAATCAATTCTGTGTATTTTTATTGAGAATTACCTCAGGTTACAAACTTGAATATTATAAATATTTAAACAATAATTTCATGATAATATACTATCAAATTGTCATAGTAATTTGTTATTTATAGCTAGTAGTAATTTATTTGAAAACATATTATGTAGATGGTCTATTTCAATATACAGAAAATGAGGTGCTATAACAGTTGGCTTTGAGATGGCAGGTCACCCTTAACACAAGAAGGGATAACCGTCGTCTATCTGCTCGCAAATTCGAAGAAAACTCGACTGGTCTCACAGGTATTGTTTCAACCACAAACCTGCTACAATTTCTTTCTGAAAAATTCTTATGTTGATATGAAGCAAAAACAAACAATTTATAACATAAATTAAAAAAAAAATACCACGCAATTTTGTTAGACTTAATTTTCGTCTACAGAAAATTTGTCATTTGGTTGGAAATTTGAAATACATGATAGAACCACGCTAATTTTTTTGACTTTGCAAAGATGGAAACATTTTCAGGTTGAAAAGGGCCTACGGGAAGGTATTTCCCAGTGGGCCAAATTTTGAAGAATCCCATGTGGAGAAGAGTTTTCTATTTAACTCCTACCTGCCGTTTAAAAAGAAAAACACTCCTCCACATCGGGTTTTTATTAATGTTTTAAATCTTAATAGATGATGCAATAATTCGTATGGTATAATTTTAATGTGAAATTCTAATTTTAAAAATTGAGATTTCGTCTCATTAGGTCGAGAGATAAATTCTTCCGACGTTTTTTTTTGCAAAGTTTGTAATGTTTCAAGAATCTATATTTTTTGGGATAAATTCTTGCAGCGTTCGAAATTTTCTTTAAGGGATTGAAGTTTAAAGCATACAGTAAAAACGCAAAAATCGCAATAACTTTCTCACACCAGTGAAAGACAATGCATCTAATACTAAATAATCTCAGCTCATAGAAAATGGTCATGTGCGATCATTTGATACACTTGCGCCTAAATTAGGCTTTAAAGTTTGTCTAGACATAATAATGGCAAATATTTGAGAAATCACATTTTTGAACCTTAAAAGTACCCTTCAATATTATTAAAGAAAATTTGACAAACCTTGGGAACATCAATTTTCCAGGAAGTGAGAGGGTCGAAGGAACAAAGCCAAAATTCAATTTTTTTGCCACGAAATTCATCTGAAAAGAAAAGGAAAGACGTCACTAGAAAATCAAAGTAAATATTTCGCGAAAGTAAATCTAAATGTAAATTAATTAATCAATTAATCAATTAATTAATGCTAAATTAGGCAATACCAGTGGCACCTAAAGTCATCTAAATCTTGCGGGTTCCTTCGAAACTTATTAACAGGTAGCTTTAACTGCTTAAATTTTTGAGTGTTTTATTAGAACTTATGGAGTTCAAAGAAGGTTTGACCATTTAATTTTTTTTGGGTTTCATTAAAAGACTTACCGGTTCAGGTAACAATTTAAACTATTTGAATTTCGTGGATCTGATTGTGAGCAGTTATAGTGGGAACTCAAGTTAATTTTTACAGATTTGTTAGAAACTTACCGGGTTATAAGCAGGTCTTGTTGCAACTTTGACCATGACGTTGTCATTAAACAAGTATTGCGAACAAAAAACCTAGTAAATGACAGGAAATTCAATCAGTCAAAATAATTACTTCAATGTCTTCGGACAAAATAATGTCACCTCCACAAAAATACGGAGGAAACATTTCAAATTTTGAAAAAGGTGTGTCATAAAGCGTTCAAATCTTACTAGTGGACAATTTGATAATGGCAATTTTCACCCGTATAACGCTTGCATGACAGTGAACCAAAATTCACTGCTCTCCCATCCGTCTACTTAGATACAATATCATAAAGATTTGAAATGTGGATTTGGATTGGAAATGCGGATTTGAAATCTGGATTTGAAAAATATTTTCGGATTTGAAATGGCTTTCGTAGAGATGTGATTTCTGGAACATTTCATCAGCATTAATTTTCATTAATTGTCTTTACGCTTTCAAGAAGACAATGGCAAAATTTTCGGGAAAATATTATTCAAAAAAGAGTTTTAAGATTAAACCATGTTGATTTCAAATAAATATGTTTAGTTCTTGACATAAAGGAATTAAAACATGATATTTTGTGAACAGATCCTGCACTAATGTGACTTTCAAATTTCCGCAAAGGTAACGGATCGAGTGGGGATTGAACCCACTACCTCTCGCTTGCCGCGGCTCCGTTGGGCGTACGCCTCTCCCCAATGTACACGACTTTACAATTGCCACAAAGTTAGCGGGTTGGTTGGTGATTGGGCTCCGCCTGTGCATTGATTCGATGACATTGCATTGGTTCGTAGGATTCAGGTTCAATTGAGCGAAAGCTCCCCTCGTCTACTACAAATTAGTGTAATGACATCGGATTGATAGCGCAGTCGGTAGAGCAATCGGCCGGAAAGCGAGAGGTCGTGGGTTCAATCCCCACTCGATTCGTTACCTTTGCAGAAATTGGAAAGTCACATTAGTGCAGGTTCTGTTCCCAGGATCCGTTACAGTACAATATATATATGTATGTGCACTTGGTTCCATGATGATGATATTTTGTGAGACTGATGATTAAATTAGACTAAGTCAACTCGGAAACAAGGAAAAAAATGTCTTACCCAAAACACGTCGTACAGTAGCAGACCACACAGTAAAAGCGTAGCAATCTTCAAGTTTGGCAAACGAATAAATGACATGATAGAAACGCATAAACCCATTCCTAAAACTGAAACAGAAAAAGAGGCTTGACTCATAAAGAATGATTCGGTTATTGCAAAATATAATAGCGAGGTTAAGCAAACCAAAATCTACGACGTATGACGTTGCAAAGCCGTTCTGGAAATTAGCACTTCAAGCAACTTTCAGAAGCACAATCGATCAGTGTCTAATTTCGACTGCCGGTACGTCGTAGATTTTGGTTTGCGTAACCTCACTAATGCTGGACAATTTTTCGTCGAAAGTAATGAATTTTCATTCTCTTGATAACTGCATTCCACGTCACATTTGTAAGTATAGGTTATAGTTACTGTAATATGCTTGAATGACCAAATCTCGAGGAATGTCATAATATCCCAATTGGCATAATAAGTAAAAACTCTATGTGGAAGAATGATTTTCTATTTACTCAGTATCTCATAATCGGGAAATACGGAGCATGCGCAGTACGTAGCTACTATTAATATAACAAAAGAATCATTGCAATAATAGGAAAACGATTCGATCACTTTGCTGTTTCGCACTATCAACCAATTAGAGTGGATTATTTATAACAATCGAAGTTATATGTTTATAGTTTCCAGTCTTCCAAATTATTGAGCTTTGGACGTATTCCGATAGACCATGTGTAGGGAAAAAAAGCCCGAAATGTAGTTTATCGGATAGACTACATGCTTCTTTTTATAAGAATAGGCAAATTTTGCTCAGGGTGAGGAACATTCTTTTTTCTATTGTTTCAAACAATAGGCCTATTGTTTTCGACATGACATCCAAGCCTGGTATTCTTTAATAAAAGGTATTCTTATAAAAGAAAAAGCGTGTAGGGGAAAAGTAACCCTAAAAATGATGGGTTGTGTGTTAGAGTCTCACCAGGTCCAACGGATTTCCTCGTAGCTTGCTGCTTATTAACGGTATGGTATTGACCTAGATTTCACTTTACATAACTCATTGCCCTTTTATAGAATTTTGTTAAGAATTCCTTGCAAAGTCATTTTTCTAGTTATAAGCATTCTTTTAGAAAATAAAGATCCTAAAGTCGATAAACGAGAAAACAAGCAACTAGAATTTATTACATTTACCCCCGCCCCACCCGGAGCTCTGATGAAAATATGGATCTTTTTAAAATCACGCTTTTCTCAAAATAAAGCGTGGCCAAACTTACTATCCATTAACAACCAATGTCCAGTGGCTATCCATACAAAAACAAAACAAATAGAAACGACCAAGGATAGTAAATCAGTTAGTGTATAGCGACCACAACATCCGATTGATATTCTGTACAAAATGAAAAACGTGTGGTAAGTCCCTGAGGCGCAAGTCCTCGAATCCCGGTAGCACTGATAAGTGACCCCTTAGTTACACATGGGATGCTGAGGTGATTGATTTGAGATGACTCAACACTGTTCCCAACATGGGCTTGGTAGCACAGTTAGTATAGGAGCCGTCTAGATAATCCGAAGGTCGTGAGTTCGAGTCTCACCTCAGTCCAGTTTAGCAATTCTGTCAAATTGTGCTCGTCGCGCTTAACAGTTGTGTTGGCACTTTGTGGTAAAAACATGTGGGCCACATAAGAATCTGTGTTCAATGGCTATAAGCTTAGATCTCGTTGAATTTGAGCTGTGGCTTTGGTTTAGGCACTCGAGGTGTAAACTAGAGTCCCGAGGCTTCTGGTAGTGAAATTGCAATTCACTGTTATTGTTAGAGGCCAAATAGACGACTGTTTTATGTCGTGTCTAACTTAATTGAACAAACGTTAAAGTGTTATTAACGTAGTCAGGCCCTTTTTTAGAAGAAAAGTGCGTCCAATTTTCGGGCGCTACCCCTCTTACTTTTCTCAAATAAAAAGTTTCATTTATCATCTAAAATTCTTAAAACTGGCACCTACGTAGGAGTGCTGCTAGGTTATAAGTGCCCTTTTTCTGTTAATGAACGCTGCCTTTATTTTCTATGTTATATTTTCTATGTTATGTTATCAGGGCATAAAACAGGCGTTAAAAGTGACTCTTAATTTGTTCGTGGCGCACCGAGGTGTCTCCATAAACGCAGGATCGTCATTGATAACAGTTCATGAAGAACTGAAGAGGTTATCCCAGGCAAGTAATCGCTAATAGTAAATAATATGCTCTCTTAACAACAGTTCTGTCGAACTACAGAGTTCATGTTCTAAAAAATGACTATGAATTCCAATTTTCTGAAACTTTCTTGAAACTCAGACTTAGGGGGTAGCCAGGTAGACCTATCGGTTTTTTTGCCTACCGCTTCTTAATTTACCTTAAATCAGTATATCAAAGGCGAGAAAGTGTTGAGCTTAGATTTCTGAGCTAACTTAGCGGGTGGTTACACGTAAGATTTCACGCCGGCGTGAGTTCACTTCGGTCTCCTCACAAATGTCACATGTCGTTTACACGTGTCAGGTGAAGTGAAATTTCACGCCGGTCTTATTTCACTTCGGTCAAAAAGACAGAAGTGAAATTTCACGCCGGAGTGAAAAATACGTATAACCCAAAGTATTTGAGCATTGCCCGAAGTGTGCAGCAAAGTTACAAAAATTTTCACGCCGGAGTGAAAATCATGACTGAAGTGAAGTGAAGTGAAACGTGCATGTAAACAGATGGAACCTGATGAAAATTCCAAACCGGTGCGAAATTTCACGCCGGCGTGAGTTTCACTTCGGATACGTGTAACATACTCCTTAATGATAAGTCGCGAAATTGCTTACAGGTAAGAACTTCTGAGGTCTATCAATAAAATTACTTTTTTTTCTATGAAAATGTCTTCAATGAGCAAACATTTTTTACTTATAATGGAAAGTTATTAGGAATATTGTTTATACTAAACACATTTTCTTTCTGTGTAGTATTGACCATGAAACTCAGGGGGTTATCTGAAAATCTATTTTTTCCTTGAAAAAATTCAAAAATGAGTATATTCTAAACGGGTGATACAATTCAAGTTCTGAGGATTACTATGGAACATACTTGTTCTTTTGCCCAGTAAAAGTCCAGATTGACATGAAACAACAAAAATGTACTAAATATTGCCTTTTTGAAGTTTTTGTAATGACTCAACCTGGGAATGGTTTTCCTTTAATTCAACATAAAAAAAATTGCTTTTGTGAACATTCGTGCTAATTTTATAGTAAATTGAAAACAAATAATTTCTCTCTTTCCGTGTTATAATAAGCTTTTTTCATGTACGTTTTGACAGCCATAAATGGTTTCCTAATTTCTAAAAGCAAATTAAATATTTCAAAAAATCCATAAAAAAGCTTAGTGGTAGGCGTTTCTTGAGAAATTTTTGACACAACAAAAAATCAATATTTCTGAATGAGTTTCATTTGCGTGAGCCAATAATCTCAGTGATAAGTATGGAAAACAGTAGATGTAACACTGAGTTTAGATGCCTTTTCAAATTATTTTCTCATTGCGCACATATTTATCACTTATGATGTTATAATCATGTTCTCATTAGCATGACTCTGAAATTTTTACCTGGCTTTTAAAAAATCTGCCTCGTTTTTTTGCGGGAGACTGTGAGATTTCTGAGCAAAGCTCAGATAATCTATTTGGAAGCATTAAAGTTGTCTGTATAATGACTCCTCCCTAGCAATAGCTTTAGCAATAGTGACATTGTTTAACGTCATTTAGCTAAACACACATAGGAACATCTCATTTGTCTCTCTCGTTCAGAAAAAGTACTTACTGGTAAGCACTTTTTACGTCATTCTCAATGGACAGTTAGTTGTGAGCAAGTTATATTAGAAAATGAAAAAATACATCTTTTTTCTGTTCTTGTATATGGTGAAGTTAAATATTGAAAGAAACACATGGTAGTTGTTTTTAGTTTGGAAAAAATCCTTTATAACCTTAAGTTTAACAAAAATTTCTAGAGAAGGAAAAAAATGGCAGATTTTACTCTTCTCGTATTTCTAACCATAATGAGATAAAACTCAATAATAATTTTTAGAAAGTACCAAGTACCAATATTTCAATTAAAAAAAACAAAAAGTTGAAGAGCTCGCTGTGTATTCCTTTTTAAAACACTGCAGGTAAAAATTCTTACCACCGGTAAGCGTTTTTCTTGTGCGACTTATCATTAAGATCTAAACCCTGATATAAGTAAGAAGCGCTGGTAGGAGAATTAAAGAAGGAGAATGAGAGATCTTTAAAGATCATTATCCCATCTTAACCATAGTGAATTTGGCGGGCACTACTATATAGAAAATTTAGCCAAAGTTCGACGAAATTCGCCAAGTTAAAGACTCGCCAAATTTCATATAATTGACCATGCGCCAAAAATTTTTCGAAGGCGATCGATGCGCATTTAACAAATTTAACTTAATTTACGATTCACCGAATTTAATACTAGACAAAAATTCAATTTTTCCAATTCACTAAAGTTAATACTCATTTTGCACTCCACATTTTGTACTATTAAGTGTTGTAACCGTGTATATAAGACATGTAAATCATCTTTAGCTATCCTCTAGTAATTTCGCAGCACTTCAAGATCTGCGCCTGAATAATTCCTTTACTTACTTTTCATTATTGTTGTATATTTTTGATGCTATCTCCTGACAGATCGGTTGTATAAGAAAAGCAAAAGAAACCACCGATAGAACTGAAAATAAAATTAAAAGAGAAAGTGATACATCTTGAGAGAAATCAATTTTAACAAATTTCGCAAGTTTTAGTCAACATCGCAAAATTTATTTCCTGCAAAAATTATTGCAAAACTCACTGTTCGCGAAAATTAATTACTACTAAAATGTGGATTTTTGTCGGGAAAACCATTTTCACAAATCTAAGGAACTTCAACCAGTCACCGAACCCATTTTCTTCCGTAAATTATCCGGTAAATAATTTCCATCTTATTTCACAATAATAAGGCAAAAACCGCTGAAAAAAAACCAATGTATTATACAAAAATTGTACTCATATAGCGATATTTACGCAAATTTTGAAATTAATTGATTGGCGAAAATTAGTTTTCACAAAAATAATGTTTCAGGCACAATTTTTCATAATATTTTGGTGACTCCACCCCATCATTGGCACAACTAGAATGCCTCTTTTGATGAGTTTTTTCTATTCCTTCACAAAAAAAAGTTTCACTTTCTGATTTTTTTTCAGATATAAAGGCGAAGAGGGAAGAAAGTTTCGCAGAAAGAAGTTTTCATTTTGTTGTAATTTTTTAAACTGAAAGGGCATGTTTTTACGTATGTTTGGAATCAATTTTATTTAGGTTAAAACTAATCAATAAAATCCGTAAACTTTTTGCTGAAATAAAAATTTCCCTATACAACGAAAAGGGTTTTGGATGACTGATTTTTACACTTACTGCTTATTTTTCCTGACAGCGGCTAGCGATACGAAACAAATAACAGTATTAAATAGATTTTCTTTTCACGATAAAAGCACATATTGCTATCGCAAAAGATTAAATGCGCGAAAGATAAGTACAAAGGAAGTGTTACCTATACTTGACAGCATGAAAAAGAATTGGAAAATATTGAAGAACAGGAACATTGTCAATAAAGCTATTGAAGCACCAATGGGAAGGAACACAGCTTGTGAAAAATCCAGAGTATGCGAGCCTAAAATAAAATAAGCATCAAGTAACAGTGAAAATGAACTTTAGCACATCTCATTAACCCTTTTAAGTGCCGGTGACCGTTTTTGCAGGAAAAACCCTATGCGATGGATTGTTTTTCTCAATACTTTAACATACCGGGACTCAAAGGGTTGAGATAGACAACACACCTACTGATCACCTGTATGATGCCATCGATCTTTACAGGCATTAATTCAACGATACGTCAAGAGGTTAGCATGAAACGTAGCGTTCCCTTGGATAAATTTCTCACAAATAGTGACACATAGTAGCAGGGTAAATATCTTAAGAGTATTAATCAATGTTGGATTAATTTTTGCGATATTTATTTTTGCGATTCGATGGTTAAAAAAATTGAGTTTTGCAGTATTAATTTTTTTGATTTTTGTCTGCAAAGAAAATTTTGCGGGATTTATTTTTGCGAATCTAATATCAAACAAACATTTTTAAACTTCTTTTGTGGAGGTTTTCAGGAGAAATATCAAAAATTTTGCGATTTTTATTTTTGCGAATCACTATTTTTGAATATTTTGCGGGATTTAATTTTGCGATTTGGGCCATGGACAAGACTTTTGCGGGATTTATTTTTGCGATTTTAGGCCAAAATACAGCACAACTTAATCCAACATTAATTAATACTCTTGAGGTATATCATAAAGATTCCCATCTTAAGGAGCAAAGGATTACAGAGTGTTGTTCCATCATTCAGGGAAAATGAAGTAGTGTTTGCTCAAAATAATTACGAGTACCGTATATACCTTGTTCATCTTTCTCTACAAGAAACGATGTATCAACACTTAATGCCCTAGAAAGAAAAAGTATAATCATTTATTTAACAAAACGATAGAATATGTTACAGCTACACTTAACCTTATAAGTGCCAACATACATGAATTGTTTTATAGTTCAGGACCGTTGGCTAGAGACGGAAAGCGAAGTTAACAAATAGTCTATAGAATGTGAATATGGAAAGATGGGAAACTGCGAAGTTACAACTTTTCCCCATGGATGTTTTATTGCAGAAAATGATCTCAAAAAAAGGCACTAGAACAAAACATTTCTAATATATAATGAAAAAAATCTCAAAAATTTAGCAAATTCATTTCATGAAATTTTCAGAAACAACTTTTTCTCTCATGGATATTGAAAGGGAAGAATCCTAGAGATCATACAACAACAAATTTTTTAATGATGTTATGTCGGAAATAACATTAAAAAAAGAGAACCATACTTTGCAATGTTCAAACATAGACAAAAAGGCTCTTTCAAAGATTAATTCATAAAAAATCGTGAAAAAGTGATGATCACTTACCTCCTACTCCCATATATCACAAGAAAGAGTGAAGTGAAGTATATAAGGAGTCTTGATGTATCAAAGAAACTGTAAAGTCTAAAAATCGAAGATTTAACAAAATATATATTGTAAAGGGATCTCGTCAGTAGCGTATATAGGCAGAGAGATGAGAATCCACAAGTGTCTTTTTTTTTGCATACAAAATGACTTGTTAAGACTTAAATGACTTTCTCTCTTACCATAATAGAGAAAGTTCCCATTTCAGCTCAATCGAGTTTTCTATAGAAACGCTTGTTATAAGAAGTGTTTGATTAAGCAAGAAGAATATCGTCTCGATTTGTCGTTCTTCCAAACATTTCGATTTCGATTGAGCTGAAATGGGAACTTTCTCTCCTACAATAAGTGCGACCTACCTCTAAAGCTGAAAACTTACCATCATGCTGTAACCAATCTAATTGATCACAAACCATTGTTTATCTTATTAGATTCTGATACTTAATTATTTTTCTTTAATTCATAGGAATAAATAAATAATTAAACATTGCTGATTTTGTGTGATCTTACAAAATATTACTATGAAGAACAGCTACATTTTGAGGAATGAAAAGCAAAAGAGGCAACAAAACATACACCCCCATACATCATCTTCCTATTAATACAGAAAGTTTGCCATAACTAAACCAATTTTTTGAAAAATCTTATCACCCCTTATTGGAGCAAGGGGAGTTCATACTATGAAATTTGAGGTGGGTGACTGTTGATTGATTTTTAGAACTTAAAGACGTCAGCAATAGCAACGTCATCATTTAGCTAATAAAAAGGCAATTTGGTAGGCATATTATGATTTAAATTTATTAAAAATTTCCTAAAGACTTACATATTGTAAGTGTCATTTGGAGCACCAAACTTGATATCTGCAGTTGATAATGTAGGAGGAATTGTTGAATCCATGTGCTTTAAAATAAAAAATGGAATGATAAAGATGTACCGAATCTATTCTTAATTGTTTGGTTTGTATAGGCTACATCGGTCTATGGATTGAGTGGATCATTTTACTTCAAGTGTGGGTCTAATATTCTGACTTTTTTCAAGGCTGATTCCTTTTGTTCATAACTTTCGTTATGTAATGAATTTTAAGTTGAAAGTGGAATAGATGGGGTTTACATACATTTTTATTTTTCTATTCGACATGTCAAACCTGTGTCATTTCCCCAAATCTTCAAGTATAGACAGGTAAATAAAGGTGAGTCAGAATACTATCCCTCAACATGACCCAAAAAATTACTGGCAAGTAAACACAAGCCAATGCCTAGATAATATGCAAGTTCATATTAAAAACAAACTAGATTAAGTCTGGTACATACTAAAACATGGAACGACCCGAAACCAGCCGAAACCAGCCGAAACCA